>QLOI01001266.1:0-26080 GCA_003313605.1 Tuber umbilicatum
ATACCAGGAGTCTGCGTTTCCAGGATGGCGGGGGGACAGTTTTACGAGAGTGGAGGATTGTCTCGAGGAGTTTCCAGTGGTTTTGTGTCCAGCCGGATGATTCTGGGTTTGATGCTGGAGCTGAGAGCTGAATGAGGTCTGGAGGGAGCATGATTGGTGTATTGGGAGCATTTGAAGCGGCAGTAGTTGGGCGAGTTGCGGTGGTGCTGGCGGAAATTTGAGCCACGGCTTGCTCTCGTGTTGATGGTTGGTACATCGTCGTTGGAGCAGTTGGTGGGGGAGAACTGCAGGAACTGATGCTCTCACCACGGATGCCAATGGTGCTGCTTCCGATTCCATACTTACGACCGATACTTGAACTTGAACCGGCACTGGAACTTGGTCCGTTCCGTGACTTCTTCGTTGCCAATGCAGGGAAGAGTTTTTCCGGAGCTGCCTCCTCGTCCATTCTGATACGATTGTAGATGCTCTCCTCAAATGCCTTTGTATCCTGACCTGCTAGACTCAAACTGGACTCGTCTGTCCCAGCTTGCTCCCAAATGGTAGTGTCGATAGTGATAGCACCAGCATCCTGCGCCTGCCGCTTAACCTCCTCCCGTTCCTCCTGCCACTTCTCCTCAAGCAACATAGTCCTTGAAGGAGATGCATCAATCGTGGTTGCCCCAACCTCTTTGGCCTGCTTCCGCACTTCCTCCCTTTCCCGGGCCCAAATATCTTCCAACATGTGTGTTTGCTCTCCAGGTTGAAATCGAACAGATTTCGAGGGTGATTTGGCAGGGGAATGATTTAGGCGGATATTCTTAACAGTCTTGGCGCGGCCCCATTCCGCATTGTCAATATCGGACCTCCGACGTTTCTCGGTGGCCTTAGCCTTGCCCTTCCCTTTCCGATCGGTGCCTTTCGTAGACTCCTCGCTCACGCTAGGAGAAACGATTCCAGTAGCTATCTTGGAAGAAGCGGCTTCCCCGACATGGGGATATTTGATGGCCTCCCCACTGAGATCTCCTTCTTTTCTAACCCGAAAACTGGGACTACCCTCCTCCACCAACATAACCTGATCGTCCTCGCCATCATTGTCCAAAGCCCCACCAAAGTGCTCACTTCGCATTTCCATTCCAGGCGAACTATCCGTACCCATAGAACTCCGGAGGTCTTCCCCCGCCCGTAGGATACTGTCTAGTCCAGGGGTTTCTCTCGCCCGTTTCTTTTTGGAATCATCGTCAGGTAACCGGGGGGGTAGCTGCGGTGTTTTCTCAGCTCCTGGAATGTGTGGAGTAATCATGTCTCGACTACTAATTTCTCGACTAAATTCCGGCGGAGGTGAACTACGAAAGAGTCCTGGCGGGATAGGTGCGCCATAGAAACTCTCAATACCAACCGCCTCGCCGTCAAATAGCTCCCCTTCTGGAGATTCGGTGGGTAGGCCTTGTTTCTTAGCTACCCGAGGAGTGTAGGAAGCTCCAGTATCGATATAAGTAAAGTCCGGAAGCGCCATGTCCACGTCGGTATCGTCACCACCCTCCCCCTCTTCTTCTTCCTCGTCTTGCGTAGGTAAGGTTTGATGATGACGTGATGACGAATCCCGAAAGTCCGGAAGGAGGCTGTGTGCACTGATGAGTGAGAACCCCTCACTCTGCTCAATTGATGCCTCCTCGTCCTCAGTATCCAGCTCGGCCGGAGCGGGAGAAGGGGGAGGAATAGTCGGGATATTTCTCGCAGACCTTCTCGTCGGACGCTTTGAAGACTCTACGACAGGCGGTGTAGGGGAAAGTAGAGTGTTCGGGTCTACACGAGAGAGAGCACTACGATTACTCGAAACCGACTCCTCCTCTTCCACCGCTGCTGTACGGGAGGGGCCGGCAATAGCGTTACTACGACGAGTAGTGCGAGCTGAAGCTGCTCGAGGCTTGACGGGTGATCTCGATTTCCGGGGAGATATCTTCGGTGTCTAAAAGATAGTTTGTCAGCACGGAGATAAACACCTAGGAAAGCTATTTGTGTATTTTCGGAAAAAGACAGTTTGTGCGAGATTAAAGAGCTTAATGCAAGGGGTTAGGGGGGGTTGAAACATTCACGATGTTGTCTTTGTGTCCACGTAGCCATGTGAAGAAACGATTGCTCCGGGTATAATAACTACCATAGAAAAAGTATATTTCTCACCTCAGCTTGTTTTTCCACTTCCCCTCGAATTTGAGGCGCCGAAGTCTCCTCCTCTGCCTCGTTCCCTTCATGCCCCTCCTCCTCTACCAGTATTACAGGAGCAGCCTTTCTTCTCGCTCTTGGGGCCTTCTTTGGTGCCGGTGTATTCTTCGAAGTCGGTGATTTCCTCGCAGCAGGCTTACTAGGACTACGACTCCCTGCCCTTGCTCTCGCTGGGGTGGTCTTCTTCTTTCCTCGTCCTGTCCGCACTGGCTCGGGACTCAATCCCCTGAGAGGTATCTTTGTAGTTGTAGTTCTCGTTTGAGTCTTCCTTCCCCGCGAAAAGGTCACATCTACATCATCGTCCTCATCAACGTCCCTCTCAGCCTCAACAACAACACGGAATCGCCACGGCGAGCTAGTAGTCGTCGTAGTAACCTTCGAAGGTGTCGATATAACCGTAGTCCTCCTCCTTTTAGGGCCTCGCTTCGTTTGGGGAGTAGAGGAGATGGTTGGGCCAGTCGATTGCGAAAGTGGGTCCGGAGACGAGCCATTACTCGCCGATAATCGCGAAGGCATGATGCGATGCAAACTTCTTGATCGGTTGTCTCTCTCTCTTTCCCTCTCTCCGTAACAGAACAACAATCTTCAGGCCGAGGGGGGCGAGGTGTGAAATAGGTAAAGAGCAAATTATTCGGGGGATGGGGGGTTTAAAGTGGGTATTGTTTGTTTGGTTCAGGCTCCTTTTTTCCCATTTCATCCCCCGCTGCTTTGATGGTTCAGGGTTAGATGCAGGGGGAGAGCTTATCGACGTGTTGCCACAGCAACCGGACACGTTTTTATGCAAGCTGAAAATGTGCCCTGAAAACTGACAGTGGCCCCTCTTTCAATCACCGGAAGAACCTGGCCGAGATGAAAATCTTGCACTGCATAATTGCTTTCTTGCATCTCTGCACTTCAGAATGTCTTGCTCTGTCCCCGACGGAGGTTTGTGCCCCTTTGAGGTGGGCGTTGTCGGTAGTCACGGTAGCGTCCATGATACAGTATGATACTCAGAAGGTAAACAAACAAACACTAACCCCTCCATCGATGTCAACAAACAGTAAACGGGTCCTCGCCATGGATCGCTTTCATAACTTCACAAATCGAGTCTCAAAAAGAGCGAGTGGGTATCGTGCTCGAGTGCACTATTCCCAACCATTTTCACTTCTTTTACAGAGTGCATGAGATTCCACTCCTCCGGAAGGAGAAAAAATTGCCTGGTCATCAATACTATTGGGGCTTTGGGAAGTGAGATCTTGGCAACGGCGTGCGGCTTATTGATCGGTTATTGTGAGAATAGCCATTCAAGGCGAAATGAAATACCGGTAGACGGAATCCCTTATTTTTATTATTTTTATTTTTACCTAGATAACGCGTGGGGGGCGTCACTTGACTCGCACTTTACTCTACACCCCAGCTGTAAGATCTTGATAACACCAGCACCGGTAGCCCATAAGCGCTAACACCGTTCGGCAGTGTATCGGAAAAAGTCGTGCTCCGGCCGGGGTGTGATGAACCTCTACTCGTAAAGGGAGTAAGAAACCTCCAAGGGGTGCTGTAAGCGCGGCGCTAATAGCCCTTCCCATTCCTCCCGCGCCGTTGGTGGTTACTCCTCCCGGTGGGAGCTTGGGGGAGCGATATGATTGGGGAAACTAAATCTCAGGATCGCTAACGGCGGATCCCGGGGGTGATAGGTAGGGTAGAGGTGATAATTGTCATTTGATGTGGGCCCGTTCGAAGGGGATTGTTGTCCGACTTTGGGGTCGGCCGGTCGGGCTCCACGACGGTTTTGCTGGGAGATGTGAGGGAACTACGGCTGCTTCGTTACTCGTAGCGAGTGATATTGTGTGAGAAATAAATGTATGGTTTTTCTCTCGAACTAACCGCATTCATAAATACAAGTGCAAAATCAATGACAAACCGAATATGAGTCAAGTGAAAAGGAAGGGAAAAAAGAGAATAAAGGAATACATAATCAGCCCAGCTAAACGCCTCAGTTCCAATACCCGATGCCCGATGCCCAACCCGGAAAAGCGAGAGTTACAAGTGTCATACAAAATCCAACCCCCCCCCCCTTATCTAAAGTAATAACAAAAACTCGCTAACTCCAAAGCAAACGTTCCTCCACGTGCTCCTCTCTCCCCAAAACTCTGCGAGCCCAGCACTCTGCCATCACCATGTACCCGGCCACCCAGGCAAACCCCTGCCTGGGGAGGGTGGTGGCCCGCTTCCACCTCCTCACCCACTGAAGCCCTGTCATGGCCGAGTCCCAATCTTGCGTCCACAGGAAGCTCTGGGTGCACCACTGCTCAACAACGTACGCGAGCCCAACACCCAAGAATATGCACGTGGTGAGTGTGCCCAGCAACCAGCTTTTCTCGACGTTGTAGGACTTGTAGTACTGCACGCCTTCAAAGTCCACGTACCCGCCGGCGCTGCCCCACATGCTCGACTTGCAACGGCAGTTGTTGTAGATGCCGAAAGTCTGCGCCGTGATGATGTATATCAGCCAGCAGAAGTTTGTGAACTCGCAGAGGCGCAGGACCCATTGCGCTATCCTCTGTCCGATGCCCGGGCTTAGGATCCTCCATGCGAGCATTTCCATCATCAGGCAGCCGGTAGCGCTGAGGCCGAAGATCATGTATCCGCCCGAGCGGCAGCCGAGGCCGACGGTGGGTGTGTAGTAGCTAACGAAGAAGGCGCCGATGCTGGAGGAGAGGACCATCAGGACGGCAGCTATCATCTGCCATACTTCGCTGGGGTCGAATCCCACGAGGCCAAAGCGGGTTCTTGTGGCGGTTAGTTCGTTGGTGCCTTCGTATATTTCTGACCAACCGCGCCCCATACCGGGCATAGCCTCCAGCGTTCGGAGGATTGAGTGAGCGACGCCGTAATGCCAGCGGACACGGCCTTGGCCCGCAAACTCTCCGAAAATATCTGGCTCCGGGATTCCCGGGAATATGCCGGGGGGGCGCTCGAGGGCCTCGATGTCCCGGAGGTAGTTGTTTATCTTAGCGCGGACGTAGCCCGCGTCCATAGGGTTTCTGTCCACGATTGTCGATGCCATGAGAACCGGCAGCCAGGACATCAGCAGGCCTAGTGCGAGGTTATGAGCGGTTGAGTTCTCGCCGAGGTTCCCGAAGGCTTTGCCCACCGAGATGCCCATTGCCACCAGAAACCAGGCCAACGATACTAGGACCTGGACTGTTCCCCGGCGGCGTTCCCGGCGGATGCTTGCAGCGACTGTAGCCCTCATTCGTTGGATTTCGGGCCTCTTGTCGAATAGGCCGATTCGAAGGATGGCCTCTATTTCGGGTCCTCGTAGGTGCGTGTGTTTATTGAGCTCGTATTGGTTTATCACGCTGAGGAGGTAAAAAGAGTCTCTCAATTCCGCAAAACTGCTTGGGGGCGGGGGGTACTCGTCTTTCTGGACGCTCATGTCAACCATAATAGCGCACTTCCTGGTAACCTTCATGTTCCAGAAAATACACATCATGGAAACGATCGGTGAGCCTACCCACCGAAATATAACAAACATGGTTTGTAGGAAGTTATTGCTCTCAAAGGGGGCCTGCAAAACCAGACCCACCAGAGGGAGCACCCATGTCGTGATTGTATCCGAGGTTTTTTCCCACTTGTAGTATTCCGGTGTTGCACCGCAGTAGTGCTCGCAAGCGGCAAACGTTACCAGAAGTACCGGGTTTTCACTGTGTTGTGCATGACCTAGAGCGCCTTTTACACGCCCGGTGTAGTTAAACTTGGATGGAAGGGTACCGTTGTCCGCTAGCTCCTTGATTAGCGCTCCACATTGTGAAAAGTTGGTTTTCGCGGCTACAGGAGCTGGGGCTGAAAGTAGAAGGAGGAGGAATAAGGTAAGCAAGAGAGGTTTTCTTGAAGGGACTAGTCGTGATAGTACTTGTAGATGAAAGGAGTCTGTGCTCGGGTGTTGAGGTCCCTGATTCGCGTTTCCCTACATAAGCAATGAATTCGACTTCAATCCACTAGGAAAATGGACTATGCCTAAATGGGAATTGTAGATCTGGATACACACCTTGGAACACCGACCCTCCCACCGTCCCGAACCCTCCGCCATTCAGAACTGAACAGGGCCCTTGAACTGCCAATCTGTGCACGGTACGAGCACTCTTGGGGCCTATAGGCTTTCCGGTAAGAATAGAGCCACTGATCGCTCCGGGCTGGACCTCTCTTCGCTAAGAGATATGAGAGTGTGGTGGTAAAGGCACGAGTATTTATCGAGACTCACTCAAGTATTAATGAATCTTCAGTGATGGTTACCGCAGGGGAGTGCCGCTCTGGAGAGAGTAAGGGAAATACTTGCAATGCTCTCACAGAAAAAAAAGGGAGTCTACACTTTTATAAACCTCCAGTTTGTGACACTCCCTTACTGAGGGGTACCTGGGATATTTATACAGTCCCCCCTCCAAGGCCTGGATCTCAACCCACAGCAAGCACTCGTGGTGAAACCAACCAATAAACTAACTCCCCCGCCCCCCTCCCAGTGGATCCCGCACAATCGCAGCGCCCCTCCATCTCACAACCTCATGGTATGAAACTTCTTATCACGGCTTTTCCCTTGGAGCTGCTTGCCTTAGGCCAAAGGTACCCGAAAACGGGGGGTATAGCTATAGGTGGTACGGTAAGCCTCAAGTTCATGAACACGGGGAGATCAAAAATTTGTATCGCAAATTGTCTGTGCGCAGATGAGCGCTCATACTAAATTCAGACTCAAATGACGAATACCGGTACAGTACCTGTGTTTCTTTAGTGCCTATTTCGGGTGCTTCTGGCCTGGGGAAAGTATGGCAACTCGCACTAACAACGTATACGAATTTCCTCCCTTTTCGTACTTGTACCGCTACTTGCGATCCACGATAAAGTTTTGTCACTTTTCCGCACCACGGGTATTGTACTGTACTACAGGAGGTAGAGTGTGGTACCGGTACTCGAGTACTCTTTATGATTTCCCGTGTCACTTTTCCCAAGGGGGATCCTTCCGTCACCCTTATCTCAACAATGATCTGTTGAGCCTCATGAATTCCCGATTCCTCATCAAGCACCGGTATACGCGTGCGAGCCCTGAGAACTTGAGGCTAGGAGCGCTGTGGCCAAGTTGCTGCTTGAGTGGAGGAAGAGTGAGTCTGCCTTGGACTACGTTCATGTTGGGCTTTAGGGGTGTGATTATGTCAGCACTATAATAATGCAACTAACCTATACCGTACGAGTACGGTAGTCTGCCGGTTGGAGGGACACGAGCGCGATATCTTGGATAGCATAGCAAGAGACGTTAAAGATCGCTTGTGAGTGATAATGGAGGGGGGAGTTTCTACCATGTTATGAGGTAGCAGGTAGGCCGGAAGGTTCCTTGATTGCTAGGACTAGAGTTTCGGTTACCACCCGTCACCACTCATTGTAGTGTCTAGTTCTCTAATCGCCAACCAGAATGCCACCTTCGTGAACCCTTTTCTTGCAACACGACGGGTATGATACCAGGTACGGTACCGGACTGTGGGTGCTGTCTCACTAAACCAACTTCCGGCCTAGCAAGTAGCACGCATGTACCCCTTTGGGGTATCGCTACAGGGCCGTCTCACTCGGATAGGTACCGAAACCGCAGCTCACCCGGATTCCGCAGCAACACTGCACCGGATCAGCGACGCACGACATCCCATTCAGTCCATGACTCGATTGGGAACCGGAACAGGGCAAGCACGCCTCACACCCTGACGGTTTCTGAGCGGAGCATGTGCCATGCCTCGGGGCGATTTGGAGCCGTTTGGACAACTACAGGTAGACTATTCGTTCATCCCACAAACTACAGCAAAAACCTCGACTCCGGTCGCGCACTAGCTCTGAGTAATATTCATCATAATGCTAGGCAGAATTTTGCAAATTTTTGGAGATGCGCAAATGAACAAGTTGGTCTCAGGAGATGCTTCACTCGAGCACTGGCAGCCTTGGTTCCTTGGGTGTGGTGTGGAAGGTGAGAAGGGGGAAAACGTCACCTGTGTTCACACCATGATCATCGAGATTTATTCCTACTCGAAAACCACTGCCCAAGGCCACAATTTTTATAGATTCAGTGGCTTCTGAGACAAAATGTTTGCGGGTTTACCCATGGTGTGGACAAGGGTGGCGAGCTCGCCCCTTTTCTACCTGCTCGAATGATGCTCCGCTGCATAGTATCATACAAGTATTATCGTACAAATTTTTGCCAAGATGCAACTTTTCTGTATGGTGCGCCACTACGCAACTATTTTGGTCGAAAGGATTCAATAATGCAGTAGTGGCTGACACAGGATAATGCCAGAATGGGGCTTGCGGGGGCGCCTCAACAATGCCAAGCGGTTGGATCAGTTCCCTCTTTGAATCAATGCAGAGCTATCATAGCTGAAGCACCACTACCGCACCGGTACTCGTACTGTATTATGGTTGTACGAGGACAGTGGACTGGCCCTTGGCACCTTTGGCACTTTTGGCAAGGGGCCCATTTGGTGGAAAAACAAACTTTGTGCAGTGCTCGTACGCTCATACCGATACCGGCAGCGAGTTCAGGGGAAGTGCTCCTAGGAAATGTTTGGAATATTCTTGGTGGGGGTGGTGATCAGAGGGGGACGGCCTGAGAACATGCGAGGCCAGGCCCGGAACGCGTTGAACACCGATCGTGTGCTACTTTTACTCTACAGTACGAGCACTGTACAGTGAGAGCAAGTACCGTATGTTTACTCTTTTTCAAAATGCCCCTCCTACCGTTCCTAACCAATACTCTCTTTATCAAAAGATGGAGTTCACAGGATTAAAACAAGAGTCGATTTTAAGTGGTTCCGTCAAAAGTTCCCCCAAAAGCTTTGTCGTTGTTGTGGCTTTTTCACTCTTGGGTTTGGTTGGTCGTGGGTGGGTCGATTTCAACACCGAAACCGCATTAACGCCAAAGGATAAAAAACCAACGGATCGAATAAAGTGCAACTAACTACGGCATTCGTGCCCTCCGCGTCTAGAATTGACACTTTGGTATCGGTACGGTACTGTACTGTACTCGTATGGTGCCGGGCACCTTAGAACGGACCATTCCCGGCTCCACCCAAAAGTTTTGCCCCAACTTTAAGAGCTGTCGCAGAAGGATGGAACCTCCCCTCTAAAATTATTCCGCGGAGACTTGGTTGTCGTGAGGGTTGGTTCTGGGGTGCCTGCACCATTGCTACTACGGGGGCAAACGGGTGCCAATTCTTACCCAGGGGGCACGAGAAATATGACACTTTCACGGTGGCCTAGGACTCTACCTGCTTGTGGTGGATCAAGTCTTGCACGATAATACGAGCGAAGTCTCATTGTGGAGAAAGTCGATGCATCACAATAATATTATTACCGTATGTCATGCCATAATCCAGTGCTCGGCTGGATTCGCAATTGGTTGGCTTGTCAATTCCGCGACCCAGGTCTTCGGCCCAATGCGCCTTTACAATTGAGAGGGAAGATATTAGCGAGCTGGCTGTTTCTTGGGAGAATTGCTACGGTACCTATTGTGATGGGTCTCATACCGGTATTGCGTCGGGGGTTTGGGATCACGAGTAAAATGCCCACGTGTCGGGAGAAAAGCTTGAATGGAAGATCACAGAAACCGGAATTGGCACCCCCCTAACGTATGTTACACCATCAAATACTCGTAGGTACAGTACCCCTCTCAAGTTGCCTACGGTATGTTTGGGCAGAGGAGTGACGATTGCTCAGTCCAGGGGATTGCAATTCATCAGCACCTTACCATGCCTGAATTCCTGGAGGAGCGGCTTGTTGCTGTACGAGTACAGTACTCGTACAAACACCTTGTTTCCACAGTCTCGACCGTGACCTCGGGGGACTCAGGCGCCCTAACCTGAGAACACAGACTCCACTGTGTGGTCCTCTACTCGAGTACGAGTTATGTCCGGGTGGTTGGTCGTGCACCGCTCCTGGTTGGGGCGATACGCTTCCGCCTGTGGGGGTGCGAAGGGCTAACTTGGCGTTTTAGTTGCCAATAGGAGAGAGCCTATTCTCGCAGAGTTGGGATGTTAGGGTCATAATAAAAATTAGTATTGCTTCCCCGTGTTGATCTTGGAGAATCCTAGTACTGTAGGTGGAATCTTGTGGGAACCGGTGGTGTGTGAGAGCCAACTTAGGTACCGTGAAGGCGTAACCGAGCCCCAGACTGTGTTACTGAAAGCAGAGCAGCTTGGGGGATCATTGGTCCATTCCCACTTTGAGATAAGTTTCTGCATCGCTAGAGATATGACGATTAATACCGTATCGTACTGCTCCCTAAAAAAGGGGGGGCATGCCATTTCGAAAAAGTCAGTCAGCACCGGAGCCTCCAACCCTTTTTTTCTCGAAAGTGGGTTCTTAAGCCTACCGGAACCTGCCTTCTTCTCGGTGTTGGCCTCACCTCTCAGCTATCGACCGATCTGGACCTACCGTACCATAGCCTTGTGGTCCTTCCCTCTCCATGGAAAAGCTGAACGACCCCCGACCACGGGTTTCGAGAAAGCAATAATAGGCTAAGTTAGGGCTTAAAAAGATCTGGGTATTTCAGAAACACCGTTCATCCCCTTGGTAAGGCTCACCCATCTGGCTACCACCAGCGTCATAACGACTCATTCGATAATCTTCGGCCAGGCCGAAAAATGTTTCAAGAGAGGAGCATGATACCACTTTTGTTTCGGTCGCCCTATGACTTTTGATCCATTTGATCGGTTTGGGCAACGATCTTCTGCAAGGCGCCCTCGGTCGGAGCGGAAGGACACTAGGTAGAAGCAGCGCCAGTTCTGGCTGCAGGCCGGCCCTTCCGATGCCTGCGGCCCTCATGGGTGGCCGGCGGCGCGGGTGCGAGTAGTTCTTTCGGTGTATGCCATGTTAGTAAATATTTGCCAAATGGGTAGCTGATGACGTCAAGTGCGCACAAGTATCCTCGGGTCCCCTCAATTGTCTTTGGGTATCTGCTGTGACTTTCCGATAGGGCGAGGATAGTCTGGGTGCTGGTAAATTTCCTATAGCCACAAATCCTCAACACTTCGCTCGGGGTCTGCAATGAGTGCTGTATCCAACGGTAAGCAAGAATGATTACCGTCGATACATTAGCACAATATAGTAATGCAGGCGCAGAGGCTACTGACGCATACGCTAGCGTTTCACCCAACCCACGCCAATACGTACACACCCTGAAAAACCCCCCCCAATATCAGAGCAATCATCCCCGATCACTCGGAATCTGGCTGATACCCGCCTCCTTGCCAGACCCTATCGCATCACCCCCAGAAGCCGCACTAACCTCTTCTAAACACCGCCATCAAGTAGCGCCGATCCAGACGAGAACCCCCTACCGCACTATGAGAGTAGCTCTGGAGAACCCAAACAGAAACTACCTACCATGCTGATAAAATTTGTTGGTCAGGAAATATCAATCATATCTTGGGAGCGAGACCCCAACCCGCTGGAGCATTGACCACCGGGACCACCGGGAAGAATCCGTTCGCTCGCCCAATCCCCGCAAAGCAGCAGCTCTCAGCGGAAGGCCAAAGGATCAAGCGATGTATCCCAGCATCGCGAATCATCTCGGGCAAAACGAGTGGCAGCGGTGATGGGGAAGTAACCCAAGAGGTGACGCCGCGCTCAAATAGAGCCCCGCAATTGAAAAAGTTAGAAACCATACGTGTATTATTCTCGCAAACTCCGCGTGACTCGTGCGCAGCCCCGAATGTGCTGTATCGCGCTGAAGTGATTCTGTAGGCGTGTATTATTTAGTAAATCTAGGGCCCTCCGGCGGTCGATCCGCCGAGGTGGCTTCGGTATCATGAGATATCACTCGAGTGCTGTTCTGTCCCCTTGGCGGCGGCGCCCGGCGCTCGGCGGGTTATGGCGCGTTGGGCTCGGGATGTTCTCTGTATTGCGCATGAGGCCGTGGGGTTGCGATTGTCCTCTTGGAAAGTGTGGAATAGTGTTGGGTTGCTTCGTGACGGATAGCCCGGTTGGTCCTGGGCATTGTGATGATTGGCTGAATTGTGGGTTGCTCGGTGGTGTTCGTGTCTGGCTGGCGGCCTCGCGGGTTTTTTGGCCGGGCCGTTCTTCTTTGTACTCTTGTTGTGCCGTTTTGTTTCCCGGGCCTTGTCCCCAGTGCCTGGGGGTGGGTTATTGTCTGTTCTCTCCTGGAAAGTATTTTTATTAGTCGCCTGGTTCTTCGTCCTTCGATTCAGCTTCATGTTATGAGCACATACATTTTTCCTCGCTCCGCGCTGCAGTGTTCGCCAAGGGGACCTTTTGGATAAATTCTTTTCCCCTCTCCATATCAGCGCAAGTCTCTAATAAGTGATCTTAGGGATTTTAACCTCAGGATCAACTATCAAGGCTCCCCCGGAGTAAACGAAGCTAGATCGTCATCAAACACGGGGACAAAGCGAAGTGATAAAATCTAAGCTGACATTTACTTTAACTACAAGTATTTTAAATATTACACAAAGCGCGCCCGCGCAAACAAACTCCAAAAATATCCCTCTCTAGACCTCGGACCTGAATAAGAAGCTTGCGAAAGACGGGCATTTAAGCACACTTCCCACTTTTGCAAGTAAGAACGTCCGAGCAATCGTCGTCACTCCCGCACTTAGCTCCAGCGCAATGCCCAGCCCATTCGCAGGTACTACCACCGGAAGAAGAGCCACCAGTAGGAGTAGGTCCTGGCTTGCTGCTAGTGACGGTAAGGAAGGTAGAAGATGGGGCAGGGTTAGAGGGACTTGGATTAGGACCGGGGTTGGTGCCAGGGTTGGAACCGCTGGTGCCGGCAAAGATATCGTCCTGAGCACCGTTCTTGAATCCCCACTTGGCGTTGTAGGATGGCTTCTCGTCGAATTTCCCGCTGAACTGGATGTTTGAGCGGTCATTGGCCCAGTACATTGGCTGCTTGGGCCCTGAAACACAGCCGGATCCGCTAGGACAGTACTTGGGTGGTACGGGCTTTCCAATAGAGGTGGTTCCTGTGGCGCCATCAATCTTGCACTCGAAACCGGTCATGTACTGAGTTCATCTGTTAGCGCCATCGAAGCAAGCGGAAGTGGGGGGAAGTGTGAGCTACCATTTCGTTGGATGAATCTTGCCCTTGCCAGAACCAGGCACAAATGCACTTTCCGTTGGGGCATGCTGGCATATTTGCAGGGACTGAAAAGTCCTGCTTGAGTCCGTTGACACACTTATCGTTTACCGAGAAGATAGTGAAGTCCTCCGGCTGCACCTTGGTAGCATCATCCTTATAGGCGATTGCGAGACCGCACCCAAGGAGATTCTTCGGATCAATTGGGGTGCCGGCGTGATATGACGGGGCTGGCTTATCGTTAGTTGACGACAATCCACGGCGGGGCTTGAGGACATACTATCGTCGGGACAAGCATTTTTGCCATCACCCCTCTTGCCGTAGGATGTGAAGTCCTTGTTACAGGCGATCTCGACGGTCACCGTTCCACCAGCAGGGAGAGACATTGGTTGTCCGGTGGGCTTCTGGTTCAAGTTTCCTATCAAGATTGTCAGTGATAGCCATCACCTTTGGAGCATTGAGGTTACCATGAAACCACCACTGATCAAAAGACTTTCCAGACAATGGCTCAACGAGAGTGTACCCATCACCGTTGAACCCGAAGCAAGATTCATGCCAGAGCCCCAGATGGGCGAATGCCATTGGGAGCATACCGAGAAGAATAGCAGACGTATACATTTTGGATTGTTGTATTATGGGTTTTTTGGTAAAGGATGGTAGCCTCTCAAAGGGTGTGTTGTAAGGAATGTAAGTCCTTATATCGATAACCGTCAAGGTTGAAGGAAGGAAGGATTAAGGAAGGAATGTTCACAAGCGTGTGTGTGTGGTGGTGGTGGAGGTAGGAGTGGAAGGCGTCGGAAGGGTATTTAACAAACTCTGCTGACCTCTGTCCTGCTGCTCTAATAGCTACAATTGGTATCACAACCGTACCTGCCAAGAAACCATGGAGGTGTGCGAGCGCATAAAATGCAGGAACACCGGAATACTATTGCCACGATGCCAGGTTCTCCACACCCTCATACCGTTCGAGGAAGCAGTAAGGTACCTGTGTTTCCCCAAGCGGGTGTCCAAAGTTGCCGTCTCGCTAGTCCAACCCAAT
The DNA here is from genome assembly GCA_003313605.1 of Tuber umbilicatum. Taxonomy (NCBI): domain Eukaryota; kingdom Fungi; phylum Ascomycota; class Pezizomycetes; order Pezizales; family Tuberaceae; genus Tuber; species Tuber umbilicatum. Next base: position 14,346 of record QLOI01001266.1, read on the forward strand.
CTTGAATGAAATCGAAGAGTTCCCGCACTCCCGGCATATCAGAGGCGTCAAAAAATCCCAAGCGATTGGGATGGTGTGAATGGTTATTCTTAAATCTATTGGTGCGACATACCGAGTCAACAGATAAATGGCCAATGGCAATATTTTCCTGAGGATATTCCCAAGGACAGCACAGGGAAGGGAAGCTGGGTGCTTCCCGGCTCTGAGCGGCCCTGCGGTTGGGAAAAAAAATTTCATCTTGAAACATGGGGCCCTGGGACCTTCCCCTTTTTACGTTTCGTAGTGGAATATACTCCATTTTGTTTTAACTATTGGTGGACTAATTCAGCCGTGATTTGTCGGGCGTCTACAGGTAAGCCTATGGGGGGCCATGGGAACGAACGCCTCGACATAATGTCATTGGTGCAACCCGAATGAACTATAACAATAATGGAGGATAAGTGCAAGTGGGGTAAGAGGAATAATACTCGAGTCGGATCGATAACTAATATTTTACTTCGCCCGGCACCACCAATCCAAATACCAAATACTACTTGTAGTATTACGATATTTTATTCGAGGTCCAGTGGTGAAGGTTTTGAGCAACAGATAGAACAGAGACCTATGGTTTACTCCCCGGGAGTTTTTACTTACCGGTACTGAGCTTGTGACTCTGGACATATGATCGGTTTACGCCTTCGCAAATCATGATCTATGGCTCCCCGAACCGGTAGTTGGGGAGGAGTAAAGTCCCTCTATGATAAAGTGCCGTCCCTGCAGGGAGAAAGATAGAAAACTTTCGTCTATGGCAGCGTCTCCCCCACGCCGTTTTCTCTGGATTTTGGTAGGAATTGCCAAGGTCCATGGCTACTATGATGCCAACCAATCACACTTCACAGCAATCCCATGGAGGCAAGGAACATTGTCCCTTGTTCATACCCTTGACTAAGCGGCAATAGGCTTTACGAGGGCGATACGCATCCGAGCATGGTACAAGTACCGTATACTCGTAGAACCAGTACCCGTACTATACTCACCGTATTATCTTGTCGGATTGGGTAGCGCCCGGCAAGGCTTGATTGTCCCAAACGCCCCACTAATCGTAGGTTAGAAGAGTGGAGGCGGTCTAACAGGAGTTAATACGATCTCTCTGTTCCTTCTTCGTTCAGCGCCAGGCCTTTTACGGGGCGGTTACGAAGTAACTTATCCGGAGATTAAAATGCCAAGAACTGGCAGCCTTTAAACGCCCAGACCCAGCTTAACTTCGGGACGCCCTCGATTTCTCCCTGCAGGGCCGGTACTTTATGAGGGACCATACGGGCTTCCCAGTTACCGGTTCGGAGAGCCGTAAATAAGTATGATTCGCGAAGGCATAAGCCGATCATATACCGATGAGCAGAACCCCGAACGGAAACGCCCGACCTGACGAGGATTACTCGTGATTCTCCGCCAAGATTCGGCACCGGATATGTCGGGGCGGATGCCACAAGATCCTTTCCGCGATACTGGTAATATTCCATTCCTGGCAGCTAACATATTACGGAGGTTTGACTCTTCGGAGGAAAACAACGTATGCCGCAAAGCCAGAAATCTGGTTTATAATTCCGAGCAAATTTTGCATCTTGAGTTATCAATCGTTCCCCCAACGGTTAGGCCTCTGCACTCGCCGTGCACTGCACAAACTACTAATCCTATCGGTGGAAAAGTACGGCACTGCCCTTGCGCCACCCCCTCCGAAAATCCGGTGCCAAATCCTGATGGAGAAGCACGGGTGCCGTACACTAGCAAAACGAGTAATCCGTTGGTAGGATTAGTGCAGTACTCGACGAGCAACGATCTCAAGTAATTTAACGACCGAATCGAGTAGCCGCATAGCCTAACTCGAGCACCTACTTCAATTGTACCGATCCCACCGACTTGTCAGCATGCGCCCCCCACCCCCGGAACCTTAGTCTCCTTGTCACGTTTCACCACACGAGTGAGGTTCTTGCTCCTGAGGCCCGAATCCAGCGATGGGTAGGGTTGAATCTAGAAGGCCTGGGTGAAATTAATAAAACTTTTGTAATCTCATCATGAGTATTGCAACTCCATTTAAAGTGTGGCTGAGAAGCTTACTCCGACTACTGTGTTTGAACGAGGAATAATTATCCACGGGGATGACGACCGCGCGCTAGGGTTATATGAGAGGAGCTTTGTCAGTCCGGAGGCAGCTGGGGAATAGGAGATTTGGGGGCTAGTGTCGGTCCTGGGTGGCTAATCAATGTATTTTATCCTAGTATGATCATACCGATCCGGTGTCTAGTAGGTGGGGGTTCTCAATAGTGTTACCAGAGCCTGTCGCTCGCATCGAGGGCCCACGAAACCCCCGACGGATGTCTTGCCTCACAAAGCTCCGTTCCTACAAGAGGTCATATACAGTGGCTAATTTCCTTTCTCTACTAAGTCTTACAAAGAGTGAAATTAGCTATGCAATTTATGGTATGGGGATGGGGAAATATCTCGTAACCGCCCTTGGTGGAATTATATTCAAGGAGCGCGGCTACTCGAGTACAAGGTCGTGCCCGATGAAGTAAAGTATCTTACCGTGGAAGTCAGCATTTAGGACCCCAGGTCCGATTTCATGGTCTCCACACCTCGACCAGGTGGGGTCGAGGAACCGTGGCCAAACTTCGTCATGAACTTGTGTTGGTACCACCTAGGTCGGTCTGTCCAAACCCTCTAATAAATACTAGGGTTTCTCGGATCGTCGGAAGGGGTATGATATCGACTATCCGATCCATGCCGCCTGTGTTACCAAAGAGATTTGATCGACAAAGGGGATGATAGTACCATACAGACGGGGCAGTCCCGTACTATTGTTTCTCTCTTTTTCTTTCCTTTTTTTCTATTATGAGCTTTGAGAAACCACCGTTACACTTTTCGGAGGTCGTTCTACCTTTACAACATTTCTGAAATCCCCTGGATCGTGGCCATTGCGGTGCAAAGACGATAAGATAAGCCTTTGAGGAAAGGCGCTATGCAGTGACACCAGAGGGGATCTCCTCTGCAATGCCAAACTCCCTTTTCGACGTTCGATACCACAACCGGCTACGCCGGAAGACGAAACTTTGCAGGCCTAGCTGAACACTGTCCACCGGAGCTATTTGAAAAGCATCGTACCATCCTCAAGAACCACAGTTTGTGCAAAGGTGGAGCTCTCGTCTGCCACCATTTCCCAACATGCTCCGCTTGCGCCTGTAGCTCTACGTGGCCGCCCTCCAAGAACTACCATAGGCGGTTTTGGAGATATCGAAATCTACGGGGTGCTTCCACCGACTTTACCACATGTTCTCATGGCGCAGGTTACCGTCCCCGTGGCTGGCTGGAGTCCAGTCCTGGGGTCCCGAACCGAGCCCGCTTGTGAAAGCTTCTATTATTATTTTCTCTCCTTAGCTCGAGGCCAGTTTTTTTTTTTTCCTCTTACCTTGCTGATAAGGTATCATAATATGTACAGTACCGGTATGGTGCGATATGCTCGAAATGTGCGCCTGGGTCCGTGCTGTACCTCGCGAGGTAACATACAGCCCTGTGGGGATGGAGGGATAACCTTAAAAGAAGTAATCCCCGAACACCCTGTGTTCGATTGACCGCACTAACAAGGGTTTTATTTTTATTGCTGTTACGGTGATAATTATAAACAACCGGTGGCGTCACTGTGACTGCTGGAATTCCGGCACCGAAGGAAGTTTGTGCTGATATCGGAATTTTCTATCTTGAGTTGAATAGTATTGAAAGGAAAGGAGCAATTTTCGAAGCAAGCAATTCGCGGTTTAGAGTTCAGAGTGAGGGAGTATTGAAATCGGAATTCTAGTGATAATACAAAAATTATCGGAGTCCAACGCAAAATTTCAAAAAATTACTCTATCAAGGTTACAGCCCTTCACCCTCATAGGGTTAAGCGCATCGCACGGGTTTCGCGGGGGTTTTCTCCGGTCTTTATCATAACTCGGATTTTGTGATATCGTAGATAGGGGGGGCCATTCGTCGCCTGTTGTGGTACCGGTACTGTACTCTGTACTTCTAGTGGTCCTATCCGGCGAAGGCGGGTCCAGACCGCAGGATGCGAGAATCACACCGCCCAGGACGGAAAAGGGAGGGACCAACTTGGCAGAGCAAAGACGAGGCAGGCTGTGGTCGCCCACAGTTGCTCCACCCCTTCTATTATGTACGAGTACCGTACCATACTTTGCACTTATCGGAAAGTGTGATTCGATCATCAGATAGCAGATTAAATCAGTGCTCTCTTCTATCATACTGCCATACCCCCGACTGTCCCAAATAGCAATGCAACCTTAGCATGCCAGGAACAACTGTGCCAAAGTGGTGAGAGCACAAGGGAGAGGAGAAAAACGGGATCAACGGATATATTAAACCTGGTTGAAAATACGAGAGCACGCCTCACGCAGTGTACCCGACGGTCAGCGGGGCTCGCGGGGGAACCTAAAATTTATTGGCGGGGGCCAACGATGCGATTGGACGGGCTCCGGCAGTCGGTTCATAGTAGCGATATCTCAGCACGAAAGTCTTTGGCTAGGGTGGTGGGTGGGCCAACAGGCCATGGCAAGGGACGGAAGGGGAAGATGCAGGGCGACAAGAGAGGGGGGGGAGAGGAGTGCAATGAATGAGTGATGTTTCATGATCAGAGTCCCGCAGTTACCCATTCCAAAAACTAGGCCGAAATCCCAACGTCCAAACTTGTCAATATGCCTTCTCCTCTGGAACAAAGTTTTGGTTTTACAGCAACTCGACGGAAATATCAATGAAATACGCCCCACGTGGGTCACGTCCCTCGCTAAAAGGGTAGCTCTCGAAGTAGGATTCGACCGCCACTATCACAGGTTCTTCCTCCCCACAATTCAATGCCATGACAATATCCGAGGGTGGTAATAATATTATTAAAATTAAAACCACGAGAGAGCTCATGGCAAGACATGGTGGATGCCCGGAAAGGCATTATTCATCAGATATCAGCCCGTGGTATCCGGAATTTTCTTTTTTCAGTTCTACAAAGCTTGTGATGTTGTTGAGACATTAGAATCCGAGTAAATATTATCGATGCAGTTAGAGCACTCCTTTTATTCCCCCTGATCCGAGCCCCATCGAGCATGCGTGACGAGCAGCTCCCGAGGATTGCAGATACCCCGGAGGTAAATAGGCTGTGAGCAAAGAAAGGCTGGCACAGGATTTCTCCCAGTTTACAAGATGATTCCTGAGATGTTTTGTGGAAATCCATGATATATGATACCCTACAGATTAGCTAGGCCAGGTATCGGATATCGGCTTATATCGTTCTTGTTCTCGTAATAGCTACTCCCCCTTCATGTCTTTTTCTTCTTTTTTTTTTCATATCCAGGCCTATTAATCGCCGGTCGTTGACCGCCGGTAAATGGAAGCACCGGCGGCGAGAATCACGCTACCGTAGCCCAACTTGGCAAATTGCGCAATCGGGATCAAAGACATGTCTCACATCACGAGCGCTTTTGTCGGTGGCTGTTTTTGATGTCTCGAATGGCAGCAACTTAGGAGAATTCCACCGTCTACAGAAGCATTGCTGGGGTGGTAGCCGTATCCTGAAATCTATAGGATTATGGAGTACTTATTGGGCGTAGGAGGGCCCGGTGGGCTCGAGTCAAATCGGCCTATAATGGGGTAGGCATTCCAAGTGGTGGGTGGATCAGGCAGCGTGCTGCTCTGAGAGGTGTCGGAATTGATGGAGGAAGGTAGCGACTTGTGGCCGACCGGAGGGTTACAAGAATATGGTGTTGTAGAGGTTTCTCTTATTTTCGAGTTATGATGATTTACGGAGAAGGTCCTCCGGCATGTCTTTCTTTTGTTCCCCGGGAGCACTACAGGGAATGGGGATATGCATGGAGGAGGACGGATGCGTGATCTAGGGTGTTGGAACACTCCCGACAACAGGGAGAGCTGCAGAAGTCGATAGAGCGTTGGCAGAGAATTGGAGATTATGGGTGATGGTCAAGGAAGCGGAGTGATCTTTTTCTGGTATTGCCGAAGGATAGAGATGTGTGGAATAGTCGGGAATGAGCTTGGATAAATGTTTTCCTTTGTCCATTGATGATGTTTCCGGGCCCGGACGGAAACCGGAGAAGGTGGCTAAGAGGTTATAAGTATTCCCGTATTCCCGCAAGTCAGAGGGGCGCGATTGCTATTTTTCTTCCTATCAATCATAAACTTATTACTTTTCTCCCGCGATCTCTGCTCTCGGATGGGGAAGGGCTAAGATGACCGTGTTATATTTTATATATATACTCTTGTTTTCACTGCAGTTTAGTTAAGGTGGGAAAGAGAGCGAAGTGTATGACTATACTTTTCCTGCTTTTCCTACTTTTCCTGCTTTTCCTTCTTTTCCTACTTTTCCTACCTCTCCTACAGCTACTCCCTAACGTCGAGTCCGATTCTATTCAGCTCACCCTACCACTGCGCCATTTGTTAGAAACCCTCGGGAGGAGATATATTTCAGTTGCGCGATATAAAGAACCGCGGAGGGCAGTGGTCAATTTTCGGGGTCGGCCTATCGGGCGTAGGGCGTCTGTGCCTCCAAAGAAAATAACGGCCTACAGACTAAGATGCGTCCGGCCTTATGACAGCTCTAACACAGACTTGCTGGGCCATTGGGAGCCAAGATTCCCAACCGTCTAGTCCGCCCATAGTCCTAGAGCCCGGGCCCCAGACACCGGCCATGATTCAAACCATGCGCCTCCGAACGAACCATTATAACATCTTGAGTCATCACTCGTCCTATCCCCCACCGTCCCCCACTATCCCCGGCCGCCCCCCCTCCCCCCCTACTCCGAACATACATGCCTCACCCTATAGGGTCCACCTTCCCGCCTAAAGACTGCTGTCCTGCGCTTTGATCTCCCCGGGCGGACTACAGATAGCCGTCCAGTCCCATCCAGGGCTCTTGGAAATCCCGCGGACGGTTAGGAACACTGGTTCCGGGCGTCCCGGACAGGGTGGATAAGGACGGCAGGGCCGGCATCCGTCTTTGCAGAGCTCCGGAACCCAGCGTCTGTCCTGTCTCAAGCAAGAGACGGACAGACAGAATGCTTGGGAACACCGCGGTCCTGGCTTCCCACGGGATTTCCGAATTGTTACTGGGAGTATTCCCAAGCGTCCAGTCCGCCCGTCTCCTGCTCAGGACCGGACTGGCGCTGGGCTCTGCCCGGGACGGGCGCCAGTCCTGTAGTCCGCCCGTCTCCTGCTTAGGACCGGACTGGCGCTGGGCTCTGCCCGGGACGGGCGCCAGTCCTGTAGTCCGCCCTGACCTCTCCCCTGGACGGACCGCCGGGGCCTGCAGGTGTCTCACTTGGATAACCTATTTTTAATATAATTGCCAATAAGGCCTTATCTGTGGTAAGCCAGGCGGAACGCAAGTACGAGAGGAAAATTTACATGCAAAGCACCCGAATCGACAGAAGTGTGGCAATGGGGAAAACACTACAGTAAGCTAACGCCTTCGGGAGCGAATGCCTATGCTCTAGATCTCGAATGGGGGGTTGCTAGTTCACTGCACCGTGCATACAAACTTGGATACGAGAAATATGTCTTCTTTATAGGGCGTCCATGTTTCCCCTCCAAGTAACAGTTACTCAGTTTTGCCGATGCTCTAAGGAAATTAGACGTCCTGCGACGGATTGCCCTTGTTCAAGTCAATATTGTCGTGATTCCCAACTTCTCAGATATCAACACAAAACAGAGCTAGTCTTGAGCGAGTAGGACGTATTACGCGCCACACCGTACTGGAGAATATTTATACTAGGATTTTACTTGATGCTTTAAGTTAAGGTAAATTATAATAAAAATAATAGAAAATAGCAGAAAATAGCAACCAGTACTCCAACGCGAAAAGGGTCAAGAAAAGTGCTTGCACGGGGGTGTTCGCATTCGAACAAGAGGAAATACGTTCACAGCAAAAATCCTACGAAACTGCTGTCACTGATCGTTGAACCACGGTAATAACCAATGGTAGGCATAACTTCTGCGGCCATGAGACTGTACCTGCGAAAGGTAGAAGATAACTTGAGTGCTTGGAAGCTTGCCGTTCAGAACTTATACCGTGGGCATTTCGCTCTCACGGTAACATTTCAGTAGAGGTCCAAGTTATAATTCAAAAAAACAAAAAAGTCAACGCCGGAGGCCGGCCGATGAGCGTCTAGTAACCGACTTGCTTATATTAGACGGTCAAGCGAGTTCAAAGCAATGTCTGCACTCTGGCTGACACCAGGGAGAATCTCACAAGGTACCGTGCATTCATAACACTACTCGAACGCCTGATTCCATCATGGGATATCACGCAATATTACCCCCCCGCCTGGATCCGACCCCCAATAGCAAATTCCCAAAGCCTAAACTAGCAACAATCCCCCTACTTTGACAAATGCGCCCTTCATAAAGTTGGGTGACATAGTAAGATTCCTTGCTATCATATGTCGGATATTGGGCACGTGGTTCCCAGTGATCGCAGGGACTTCCTCCGCGGCGACAGTAGGGAGAAATTGATCCGACCCTCCGTGTCCGATTCCAGTAAACTCTGTTTCAGCATATCCGTTGATAGCTCAGGCAGGGCCGGCCCGGGCCATACAAAAGTGTGAGTATAACTAAACATCTCCGTTTCTCCAAACCCAAGGCAGCACCGCCAAACCCCTCGAGGTGGTATCCACAGAGGTTAGTATACCACCAACATGACAGGTTCAGCCCAGATGCTGCAAAACTGCCGGAAATATCGGAGCCCTCCTGGTTGCCACGGCAATCGTGTCTCTCTCAGATTGCCCATCGCAAGGCTTGTCGGCACCGAAGGCCCTCTCGCAGGGTGGGGATATCGTGATTTCCGTGATTATGTTGTCTGAGTATACAACAAAGCAGAGTGTGGGCGACGCTTGTGGAAATTCCCCTTTGGATCGACAAGGAATATCGGGAAAAGATTATGTTTCGGCTCCAGAGGGAACAAATGGAGAAAAATAGTATACAACAGACCTTATCAGGAGGGAGTAGCTCCAACACCCTCGCGAGATTCGTGGCCGGGTGGTAGATCAAAATGTCGTTAGTTGTGACCTTTGGCACAGAAATCTTCCATTTGTATCCGCAACACGAATACCTACGAGAATCCGCCAAGTTTTCATGGCCCATTATTGATACTGCAGACGGCATGAAAGGCTTTCACAAAACCCCCGACAATTATACGGGCGTGGAGAAAATTTCGACGGTGGGGTCGCCGTATACCTTTTTATATTCTGGGCTCCATACCGGCACCGCACAAGATTTAGGTCCCTTTCACGCCAATCGATGCAATTGCGAATAACGAGCACAATTTCAACAATTTTTGTCCACCCTTTCGAGCCGTTGGGCAAAGGCGCGGTGGTTTTCTACCTGGTGTTAAGTCATCATTCTTTGGACAAGACAGCGTTGGGGGTTGTCACCTTGAGAATTGTCAAATTTGGCGCAAAAATTGGCCTTGGACGAAATGTTTTGGTTTGGTGCTTTGCAATGCTCGCTGGGGCTTTTGTGCTTGTTGCACAATTTTTTACCAAGGTTGCTTCGCCGTCGTGGTTGATAACCTTTCTGTTTTGGCAGACCATCTTGTCAATTTCCCGCTTGGTTCGAGGAGGTTCTGACAACGATGGGCTCTGCAAAGTAGGGTGTCGTTTCGCTGCCATGTTTGCTCAAGCGTAGGTAGTCATGGTAGACCACCGGGGCCTTACCAAAGCAAAGGGGCTCCGGGACTCCCGGGGGGCCGGCGAGGTTGGTGAGGAATCTCGGGGGGTGACATTTTATTGCTCGGGGTGTGTCCTGAATTTCAAGTTTTATTTTATCTCAATTTTATATTGCTCGGGGCTCGAGTGGTGATGGTCGGGGCGGAAAAACGCCTGACAGCGCGAGGGCCACATGATGGAAATACATGAAATTGGTCTCTCTGCTATGTATGATACGGGGTACATGGCTTGCAATGGCACCAGGAGGTTTGCCGGTGACCGCACTTCAAAGGCTTAATATGTGTTAACAGGACAAACTCAATTATCGACTGCCTTTCTTATATTGCAACTGCGGTCGAATTTTGTTAGAATGTGCCTTGCCCTGACACTGTTTCTAACAATATTTGCCTATTTCACCCGGGGAGGGGAAGGTATTTGAAAACAAAAATTGCTGTAATGGGATCTTGCTTTTCCCCGTTATTTGACAAATATTACTCAGATTGTTTTCTGTTCAGGGAGAAGTTGAATGAGAGCTTTATATAAACATATCAAGCATCCAGCACAGGATGATTCATTGTGTAGTACAGATACCGGTACTACGCAAGATGCACTCCTATCGGGATAGTCAGTGACACTGTTTGGTGCACATAAGTGACTACTTGTCAGAATGATACCCGTGGGCACCCTACCACGGCCCAACTATCACGGGAAATCACTCGCCTACAAACATCCTCTAGCGAATGTGTGGTCTGGATTACCATCCATCCCCGCATGCGCTGCCTGTGGTCATGATCACGGAAGCCCCCCCCCCGACCGGCCTCACATTCCGAGACATCAAGAGAACCCATTCGCACCCACTGTCTCTGCCCTTCAGAAAGCTGGCGGGGAGGAAAATGCTCGCCAAACATGCACAGCACGTACAACTACCCCGCTGCGAACACTGCATATCCCTGCCCACCTACCTTCCGCCTGTAGCGAGCAGGAAAGATTACTCGCCGCTACGGCGGAAACACCGATTTATTCGTTCGCTTCCGCACCCCCGTAGGCCCAACCATATATATAAAACACCAACGGTGATCAGGCGATTCCCACAAATCGGCATCGCATCGCTATCTCCTGGTATGCACTGGGAACCCGGGAGCCCCACGGCTTCTTTCTCATCCGGCCGACAGGAAATCGGCACGAGTTGTCAATTATTCCGCAGAAGCTGCAGCCGGCGCAAGTCCGGAGGTTCAATCAAGCACTCACCATCCCCAAGAAAGCAATAATGGAAAGGCGGTCGGTCGGTCGCCAGATCTTTGAGAATTGGAACTGTCAGGGTGACCCACAGAGGAGCCGTGTTGTTGTTCTAAGGATCATCTATAGCCTTGTGGGGCCGGCCGTTTTCGGAAGACATTGTGAGTTGCTATGGTAACCGGGGTTGAAGGGAAGCGTTGGGGGTGTGATTCAAGGGTGAGGCTGCGGGATGGGGGAGGTTGCCCCTTCGTGGGTGCCCATTGCGCCCCTTGCGAGTCTCTCTCACAAAGTTCTTCCAACACACCAACAAACAGGATAGAGTCTCTTACAACGTCGCGAGAGTCCCGCACTGCAAGTACCCGCACAAAAGATAGGCACCACAAACGAATACTGGCCAATCAGTCTGCAAAGGCTTGCCAATTCTCGTGACTCGAGAATCTCAGCGACGCAGGAACAGACTGTATGATGCTCGCACCAGCAGAGGAACAAGTACGGTACCCGAATACAGGGATTAGATGAATGTGTGGCCCATCGTCTGTGCGTAAAGGTGCGCCCATACTTAATTCAAACCTAATCCTCGGGTGCTCTCCTGCCTGTAACAAGTTGGAGTGCATTGTGAAAAAGTAAATCGCAAAAGTATTTAAAGAGGGTAAATTGACCGTTCGAACACGCTTTTTTTGTGTCCCTTCGCCCCTACTGGTCTCTCGTTGTTTATTGTTTTTCCATACCGCTCTTTTACCGTTTCGTTTCCCCCCCCCCCTCCCTCCC
>QLOI01001268.1:0-65009 GCA_003313605.1 Tuber umbilicatum
GGTTTTTCTCTCTTACATATTTGTTCTTCACTTTGCGTACGAAGAAAGCTTCGGTACGGCCGCAACCTTGGTATCCATCTTCCCACAGGGAGCTCCCGTTACAGTGCCCCACAGGGGTATGAGGTTGGCGCTCTGTTGATGAAGTGAGACTTCTGGCAATGATTAACGACTATTGAGCTCTGTGCCGGAAATAACATTGTGATTCCTAACGCCGCGGATTGCCAAGGCCATGCGGGAAATGTATTTCGAGGGCAGTAAAATGTGTGGGATGTCCGAATTGGATTTTCTTGGACGCATCAATGGCACAATAATCTACTTAACGTGCGCGATACTGTTCCATACCCTACTGGCATGGCAAAGCGCAGTATATAATGACCCAGGTGACTTCAAGCCTGAGGCAGTTGGAGGTGAGTCTCATAACTAAGCCTGTATGTTTGCGACCAAGACGGCTTACTTGACGGCAGAGATTCTTGCCTGACTAAGGGCGACGTGGGGTGATTGCCCAGTTCAGGTGCAGCAGAGGATCCTTGAGCAGACTAATGGGACTATCAAGGCAAAGGTGAAAAAGTTCATGGCAAGTGAGAAGATTGCCGCCAAGGCTTTACAGACGATTGGGCAGCTGTAGCTGCAGAGCTACAGTGTCAAACATCCAGCCAGACCTCGAGGCGGTGCGCTACACATAGTGGGACTCCCAGCGGGCTGCGCATCGAGGCCCTTGTTGGGCACCAGGACAGCCAAAGCGATTCCCAGGCGACAGACATGTTGTTAGATTTCATACAGGCTTTGAATGAGCGTGTGCTCGGGTTTCCAGATTCTGATGGCTTACTTGAGGTTACTGGTGAACACACGGAAAACAACGCTACGAGCCCAACCTGATCAGAGCGCCTCTCACTCAGCTTTGGGGATTTGGACTAAGGGGGTGCCAGTGTGAGTACTTATGAGGGCGTTTGTGAGGCTAATAAGGTGGATAAAAGTGATGTAGAGTAGCAAAAATTGATTGAATTTGTTTGTCTGTATTGTGAAGTGTCGCGATAAAGTCAATAGCCAGATATGATGGCACATGGGAGAGTTAGTAAGTACCACGGGAGCATGCAGGCGGGCAGAAAATAATCAACATCTTCAGAACGAAATTTGGAACAATAGGGAATGCAGAGCGCTGTTGGAACAACATCTCGAATCATTTATGGGGGTCAGATGGCACCTGGACGCTGTAGTAATCTTGCTTAGAGACAGCTATTAAGAAACATGAATGTTAAGATACTATCTGGACGTATCACAAATAGAGTAAAAACTTAGGGCGCAATCTGCATGACAGGGGAAATGACGGGACGTTGGCAGCAGAAGAGAGTTTAAAAGAACAGGAGTTGTCAGAGCAAAGGTAGCCCGGACGTCATGGGTGCATGTCCGAAACGTGGGGCGTAGACAGCGGAAGAGAGTTTAAAAGGACATTAGATGTATGGGCAGAGGTAGCTAGGGCGTTGTAGGCACATGTCCGACATCAGGACAAATGGCGCCCAGCTGATATGATCAGATGTCGCCCAAATGTAGCGGAAAAATGTTTGACATCATCAAGGCGCCAAAGCCAAGCACCTGGTGAGGTTCAGGCATGGGGGTGGTGCTCCAGGCGCTGTCAGGGTGCTCAGAATGCAAGGGGTCCATGTCAGTGGGGAGTTCAGACGAGGCGCACTTGAAGACGTAAATCTGAGCACAATTAATGTTCTGAGCACAAAGGTAAATTTTCGCTGATGTACTATTCCTAATCGTCATTTATTTATTCCCAATTCTACTATACATGCCTTTTATCACAAGTCTTTACAATCTATTCAAGCATATGGTGATGGGATTGATTTTGTAACACCAATGTATGAGCGGTACATAAAGGCCTGCAAATCTCATCGGTGTGTCTACATTCTTTCAAATGATATGTAGCTATCATCCTGTTCATAGTACTTGATTTTTTGATTCTTTTCTTCTAATCCTTCAAGAGACTATAATAAATGTAATATACTTAACTATTAAATCTAAAATCTGGGTCCAGAATTATTATTAGTCACATCCTATCACTCGGGGTCTTGGTAGCTTACTAAGCATTACCGTGAATTAACACAGGTGTTGATTTGCATTGTCTGGAACCAAATCAGTTTCTACCACCATATCTAAACTGGGGTGAAAATGACACAGTATGGAAGCCCAACGAATTTTTCTTTTAGAACTTCAAAAGACGCATTCTGCTCAGGTCCGGAGTAGAATTTCGTAGGGTCATCTTTTAGAGTTTCCGTAATTGGTTTGCATATCGCAGAGAAGTTTTGTATGAAACATCAATAAATATTCCCAAACCCAAGAAAAATTTGGACCTTTTTGACCAGTCGGATATGATCTATCTCGTTTTCTGAGTATATTAGAATATCATCCTGGTCGAAGACAACTCCTTGGTCCAAAAATTCGTGAAATACCTCTCCCATCATTGATTGGAAGGTAGCTGGCGTGTTAATTATTCCAAAAGGCATGACTGTGTACCCGTAATGTCCATTACAGCATCAGAACGCTGCCTTCCATTTGTCTCCTTCAGCCATTTTTACCAAGTAATACGCCTTTTTGAGGTTGATTTTTGAAAAAATCTGAGATCCTTCTACACGGTCTCTGAGTCCTCTCATGATAGGTATTGGGTATCTATCAGCAATGGCGACTGAGTTCAGACCTTGGTTATCGACTACTAGTCATAGTTTACCTTTGGCATTTCGTACGAAAAGGATTGGTGCACTAGCAGGGGACTGACTTGGCCCAATTTTCCCTTGCCGTAGCATCTCATGCAAGTATTTTCTAAGTTCCTTTAGTTGCATTGCTGACAATGGATAAATAGGACCCCAGGGAGGTTCTTCCCATTCCTTGATCCTAATAGCATGATCCCATTTTCTTCATGAGGGCATTTGTGTTGCAATTTTATCTTCAAATAGTTGAATATACTCATAGTAGTGTTCAGGAAATTTTATGTAGGATGTTCACAACTGGTTCATCATTATGCAGTATTCGACCAATGACCTGTACGTATTTGATGTAGACTACACTTTCGTCATATTCCTACATTTCTCCCAGTCCTTTGTCAACCATGTGGTTCGAACCTGAGTCTTCTGGGAAATATTATTTCCCCGGGTTTCAAATATTTGTCATGTGGTATTCCTTGCACCACCTAAATGGAATAATTAGGTCGTAATTTCCTGCATTTGCAATTTCGCAAGAAATTTTGGATCTGTGAGAGTTCGTCCAAATCTCTAATAATAGTGGACAAGGAAAATGCTTTCCACCGCTGTTGGTGGCGTAGCTGCCAGATCCTAAGATTTCAGTAGGGTTTTGTCCCGTTTTATTGGGAATATCATATTCTTGTATGAGGCCAGCATTGATCAGGAAGATATCAGAACCAGAGTCCAATATCACGTGAACCTGGGTCTTTTTTCCTTCCATTTCAAGATGCGCTGTTCCTTCTAGGCACTCATATCTTTTTGGTTGAGCTATCTTCACCCTCTTTCTTAAATTGATGAACAGATTAGCTTTTCATTTATGTGACATTTTTGTGAATGTTTGAGACCATGCCTACATAATTTCAGTCAATTAGATCTTCTTAGCAAAACTAATTCCATTAGTGTTTTTTCATTCAATACGATTTTTGACCTGGTCACTTGGCGTTTCACCATCACTCGAGGAGAGAGCGAGTAGTGTTTAGGTTGTGTGTCCTTCTTTCCATCCATAATTTCATATTTAGGTCATCAGGCAGCCCACTACTAGCGGTCTTTACCCCTTGCCGAAGCGTTTCCTCATATCCTACTTTTGCAACCTGTAGGTCCTGTCCAGGGGGTATCCAGGATCGTCCAGATAGGTACATAGTATTACTATTTGGTGTATAGGGCTGACCGATTACCATGTTCTATCCTTCCTGCCTTTATTCTCCACCCTCATTTCATGGAACTATATCTATTACAAAATTCATATATATGTAACTATGAATCAATTCGAGGGAACTCGTACTCCATTGCAGGTCTAGAGCCTTGTTCCATAATACCTGTTTCCATGACCCATGGTTAGATGAAGTATTGTCTCGCAGTTTATTTGAAAGTTGTTCCTTCACATCCTGCTTTTACGACCTGTACGTCCTGTTTGGGGTGTATCTAGGATCATCCAGATAGGTGCATAGTATTACCATTGGGTGTATAGGGCTGACTGATTACAATTTTCTATCCTTCCCACGTTTGTTCTCCCCTCTCAATTCATGGGACTATATCCGTCACAGAATTCATATATCAGTACCTACAAATCAATTCGTGGGAACTAGAACTCCATCACAGGTCTAGAGCCTTGTTCCACAACACCAGTTCCCATGACCGATGGTTAGACCAAGTATTGCCTCACTGTCTATTCGAAAGTTGTTCCCTCGCCCCTACTGACTCTCCCTAGTATGATTTCTCCTGACTTTGCTTTTAATCCCAAGTTGGTTCAAATCGAAGACCTTTGAGTTTCCGCAACATGCGTCCGACTATTATCATTTATTTTCTCTAGTTGATGTATTAGCGGTCCTTACCACCCGTTAGTGAGAGAGGATTTCCATGCATCGTTTCTTTGATTCCTATAGACATGCATGGCTGTTGAGCACCCGACATATAGAATACCTGATCACCATTACCGTGGGTACCTATTTTCCTTAATCCTCCATTTCATCATCCGAAAGGTTTTCCCATACTCTTGTGGGCCTTACTACCCTTGCGACCTATAGTTGAGGAGGGGAAGGTTGGTTTCCATTGACCAGATTTACTTGTAGACGACCTTCAATATGTGGATGGTTTTTTCAGTCCTCTTTTCGGGTTCCTTTCCAAGAAGCCAGTTGCATCGCCATTACTTGCTTATCCCTCTAGCTAGTCTTCCATTTATGGTTTGTTAAGCTACATCGGGTACATCCCATATTCCGTTTTCTGGCATTGATAAGGTTTTGAAAAATGCCCTTCTGTGTTTTTTCCCATTCCACGGGTTTTTCTGCCTTATCGGTTTTATTCAATGTTCAGGTCCTCCCTTCTGGTTTGGTAACCTTGTATGCTGCTTGTTAAGCTTTGGTATACTGCTTACGTTTCTTAGTAGATTTGTGTCCGCCCTTTTAGTCATCGCGGTCCTTCCATTTTGTTAACTTAGCTTGGCTTGACTGCTCTCAGGTAGAGACTCGTTAATCTAGTAGTTTCTATTCTTCATAATGTGCCCCACATTCTATCAATGCTACCAACTATTCTTTGTTGAGGTCATACTTTTTTATGGACAGTCTTTCCAGTAGTGGTAATGGTACTTTGTCTTCTAATTTTTTCCGCCACGTAATGCCTATTAATTGTATCTTAATATTGAGGTTATTCATTTTTGATAAGGGGTTGAAAATTTTTCCCTCATATTTAACTTTATCCATATCCCATAGTGCTTCGCAGTCCTTCGCAGTACTAACATAATGGTTGGTTATTTCCTGACAGAAACGTTGCGAAAGGATAAGCCCTTCTATTCTTTTATGGTCTAATTCTCCTGTCATGGCGCATCGGTACCAATTTGTGAAGTGCACAAGGTTTTCTCCTTTAGTTCGACTAATTGCATATAGTATCCTGTGCATGTGTTTTTCCTAATGTTGTGGATTTCGTCGGAAATAATCTTCTCATTGGAGTAACCATGTCTTCATGTTCGGGTAGTCCTTCGCCTTGAATATTTGTGGCAATGTGGCATCTTTATTTTTTGCACCAGCTATTCCTTTACTTACTGCCTCTAAAATGAGTTGCATTTGTTTAAAGTCTAAATCTTATTCTGTTATTAATCCTTGCCTAAATTGCTACCGTCTTCGTTGCCATTTTTGCCGGCCCTGATCAGAGCCATCGTAGCTTTCTTCGTCTAAGAAACTACTTGATGAGCTATCATTATCGTCATCATCAGGACATCCAGGGGTGTTCCTTGACCCTTCCAGTGGTTCTTTCCTACCACCGCTAGGTCCGGCTTCAGTTTTCTTTATTTCAGGGGCTTTTCCATTCCTTTTTCTTTTTTCTTGAGTAGCTTGGCTTTCTTTACGTGCAGGCCCTTGAGGTGGATCTCTTTCTCTTCTGGCGACATTGGGTAGTTTTTGATTGACCTTGGCTAATAGGGTTTCCAGTAGTTCCTTCATTTCACTGATCTCTGCATCCTTACAGGCTTTGAATCCTCAATTTGCCCAATAATTCCCTGCTATTCCTTCTTGGACATCTTTGGTCACCTTTTTTTGCTTTGCTAATTCTCTTGATAATTGGTCATGGTGTGAGTGCAAGGTCTGAACTGCGTGTTCTAAAAAGACATCTCGAGCGAAGGATTGTATGTCAGTTGTTCCTATATTGGTATGTAGTTGTTGACTGGCTTCTGGTTGTCACACCGGTTGTTGATGAATTTTTTCTGATTCAGCAATCCATCTTAATGTAATGGGGGATTCCTATGGGAAGATGGATCCCAAGGATACGGCCGTACTGAAGCCCTCTTTGTACGCAAAATGGAAAACAAATGTGTAAGAAAGAAAAACCATAAGAGTGAAACTTAATATTGTTAAGCCGCAGCTTTACTCAATAAGTTCTTGGGAGAATAGTTGATCGTCTTAGAAAAAGAGGACTCGCTGTTAGGCATATGCAATTCCAACACCCTCCTCTGGCCCCAATGTAGGGCCTGGACGTCGCCTGCAGTACAGTGTGACGTTGCTTGTTACCAGCAAAAATCGCAAAATTGGCAACTACCCGGTAACACCGTCTACGTCATCACGTTCTGTCCGACCGCAAGCTTTTTGCAGGATATATGAGAGGGGTAGTGTGCACTGCTCAGATAACTGGAATCCAGTATATGATACAAATGATATCTATGTGAGCAGAAAGGCCTACCGAATCAGAAAACAATAATCCTTCATGTTGACCGACTACAAATAGTCATTGGGGTGCAAGGACGGACGGGAGTTAAGGAGACGTAGCTGAAAGCCCATTCTCGCTAGGCAAATCAAAGAAGCGATGAAGCACTAAGCCTACCAACTCTACGTAATGATAATACAGTCAGGCCTCTGTGTAGTTACCGTTGTCTGATATTAAGACTGATCATCTTAGTAACAGAAGAACGACTGGTATGTTCACAAATTGGGCGGCATACTCAGAATAAGTTCATATGGAAAATGTATCGTTTACTTCCGACTGGCAAAGTCTCGCACATCCTCACGAAGTGGAAGTACAATAAGCCAAATGACCAAAAGCGGGAAATTATTCAGGGTCTACGAGTGTACGCACTTAGGATTGATAAGATTAGAGACTAGCAGTTATTGCGGAGGTGCTTAATTAGTATAGGTATTAGATATACAGGCCGTGGAAACTCACGCGGGATATAAATATAAGAGTTCCTCCCTCGCTATTAGACAGACAGCAACGGAGAAGAGATCTTATCAATATAACAAGTTATTACCTACACTTCATACTCTTAGTAGTTTAAGCGAAAACGAGTATTAGCGATTAAACCACGGCGCCTTCCTGACACTACTCTGTTATCGAACACTTAAAGATGCTTAACCTTACTCTACTGAGCTTTGAGTTGGTTACCTGTAACACTCGTATATTCTTAGGTAGAATTATATATTGCTAGCTCCTCTCCATTACTCCTAAGCTCACCACCATTGCGAGCATGCCCATCTCCTCTGGGCCTCGGGCTAACATTCCATTGAATGTTAGCCGACTCCGATAGTTCATTATCTGGCGTGAAGTGTTCATGCAGCATCCTGATACATGCATTTTGCTGCAGGAGAAAACTCTTCACATTGTTGTCCTTTTAGTGGTGAACCAACACATTACTGATAAGCTAGCCTAATATCGAACTCATTGTCCCATACTTATTCGTCTATACAAGTCCTCTAGACTACCATTCAATGGTATCACTATGTTTTATAAGTCGATCGTGTTTTACTGTCTTCCACACGATAGCTTGGTCTAGGTACTTGGATGATGAGGTACTTAAGTCATAGGCTTATACGCGTACTACCCGCAGCCACTGACGTTAAATACATCTAACAAGATAAGACTACCACGATCTAGAGCTCGCCAACAACCTCTGGACACCTTACAGTCTTTTGGGAACATACGGAAGTCGAAGGTCTAACACTTGACCAGAGGCCTCCTGTGCTTCCGGTATATCCTACATACCTACCACCATAGGCTGATAAGTATCAGTGGCGTATACACTCAAGAATAACCTTTTCTGTAACCATGCAGTAGGCCCAATCCCCCTCGTATATCCTGCTAACACCTTCCGGTTGACTGGACGGCGACCACATATGCGGTTTCACGCCGCGGTCTTCAATGATAGGCTTTTACTAGTCAACCAGCAACAACCCTTCTGTTGGCCCATAATATATTGTCTCTGCATCGGGGCCAGAGGGGCGTGTTGGACTCAGATTTTCCAATGTTTGTCTAAGGCAATATTTTTTTAAGTTCGTGGCTCAACAACCTATTACCCGATTGAGCCTAAATTCGAACCTCCGCTATAATCTCATGTAATAAACATTTCTATGACTTTCCCTGAAACTTCATGCAACCTTTTACACTCCAGGTAGGGTAACTCCTACCCAAAAGTAGGGTAACCCTCTTACCAAGGTAGGGTAACAATACTACCTAATGTAGGGTAACCCCTTCCTTAGGTAGGGTAACTCACTGGGACTTTCAGAGATCCTCCTAACCTGCAGGGTAGACTTTACCTACCTATCTGGTATATCTTTCTAGTTCCCAGCCTAAGCATTACCATTTACTTAGTCTCTATGATAACCCTTGGTAGCATGACTAGACCAGTCTAACCGTAACCCTTTCGGGCTAGCGTTTGTTTCGTGGTGGGGCGGGGCGGGTTTTCTGCTTCGTGCCCCGCCCTAAGCACTGCTGCAGGTCAATTTTATGTCTCTTCTCCCCGCCCCGCCTTCCACAGGGCCACGCAAGGGCCGTGGGGCGGGGTGGGGGGTATTCTCACCCCCTTATTACCTAGGCAGGGCACTGTTTCCAAATTCTCCATATCCCAACTGTGCGGGGCCCTGCTTTCCTTATTGAGTAACCACAAGTGACTGGAGCAAAACTGATTTAACCCCAAATCCTGTTATCACATCCAAAGTACATGACCCCACTATTATATAGTTATTGGACATTCGATCCTCAGAGAGTATGACTTTCAGCGTATGACTTACAGTGTATCATTTTGGCTAAAGAGCCCCGGGCGTATGGTTTTGGGCATATAGTTTTAGGTGTATGGTTTTAGGCGTATGGTTTTGGGCGTACGGTTTTGGGCGCATGAGTGAATAACCTCTTTCCACCTAACTAGCTTGGATACTGGCAGATCTAGTTTGACTATTTGTTAAATTACTTCACATATACACAGGACTAATGAGAAACAATTATCTACACGTTCGGGTTCTTACGTGATTTCTGCCACCATTCCGGCATTCTGCTGATTTTCCACAATGGCTTCCCCGTCCTCTCCACGTATGCATCATGTACCACCTGGTGTGTAAAGTAGACTACACTATAGTGATGCCCCACGAAGGATCCTATATAATGCTCTACCGCATACGAGCACATGAAAATAACTGAGCCTAGATGGTATATGTCAGTACTGCATGTAGTTGATGACAGAAAAGTCTAGTACCAGGAGGACAATCAATCTTAACTTCAAGCTCTGGGAAGCAGGCATCGCCTCCTTTAAAATCTCCCAATACAACAACCGCACACCATCCATGGCATGGGTCTTCCACATCCTTGTGGTTATTGGTATTCGCATCGATGACCAGTGAACATGAAGTCCTTATCCTAAATGCTTCATCAATTTTGTCTGCTCTTCCATTGTGAATGGTCCCGCAAACCGCCTTGTATTTAGAATACTCTTCAGGGAGAAAAGCATGAAATAAAACCTCTACAGTTTGAGTCAATGGCAGAAGCTTTTGGCCAAATACCCCTAGTGCTTCAATGGCTGGTTTCGAGTTATACGACGGCGCTGGTCCTGGACTAAGTTTGATATTCTTGGTTCGCTTTTCCGTTCTTGGTGCAAACGAGCGGTGATCAATAATACAGCCTTTCGCTTTTAAAGTGCTGTCAGGATTGGCTTGCTGCTCTCGTTCCTCTCTGGGCAGCCGAGGGTTGTAGCATTCTTCGTATGGTTGTCAGCGGCATCAGTATCTCCAACGTCCGGTATCTTTTCTGGTTTAAAGCCTTCCCGTGTGCCCATTACACCATGCCAGGTATGACCTACTACCAAATTCCTGCAAGTACCATATTCGTGGACCGCGGGTTCAATTTGAGGTAATAGCCAGCTGGCTTTTTGTTCCCGGCTTTTACTACACATGGGATGCTATGCCTAATCATAATTTAACCACCGTGTAAGCTTATTTACAATCACAAGTATCATTAATTACTTACTTGTTCCTTATTATCACAATGTTGCCTTTGACGAGTTGCAATTTTGGCTCATTTTCTTCCTCAAAGTTGTCTTCTAAGTAGGAGTCTGGCTGACATTTAGGCCTTGAAAGGATTTCGTCCAGGACATCAAAATCAGTACAAGGATGATATGTTACATGATGTTTGGGTTTAATCACCATCTGGCTGATATTCCGTTTCATGCTGCATAGCATCTTGCCGTTGAGCCGTAGGATAAGTTGCCAGGGATCTAATATAATCGATCAAGAGATCAGTATATGCTTTCAATGTATGAATAGAACTTTATTAAATTCCCGTGAATGGTATCTTACATTTTGCTGTGCCCGAATTTGGAATACCTTCACCTTCATGAATGTTCATAGGGGTCTCCTGAACCTGCTTCTCCTTGTTTCTTCGTCGTTCCTGCTTCCATTGCCTCCTCATGGACCCCTTTTCCCCCTCTTTTGATAACCTGCTCATAGTCTTTTTGAACCACCCAAACTCACTGAAGGCAAGCTCCCTTCCAGCTCCAAGCAGGATATAATAAAGGGCGTTTGGTATAGAACAATGGCTACAGTATATCTAGAGGGTAGTACAGGGTTCTTTACATCAAGTTCTCGTACACGTGTGCTGTTCGCCACGCCGTATGCGTGTGCCCGTAGTTGCATTTGTAGGGTGCCCGTAGTTGCGTTTGTAGGGTGTGCGTAGTTGCGTTTCTAGGGGAGTGTGGAAACAGGAGAGGAATGCACGGGAATAGGGGAATAGGGGAATAGGAAATAGGGATTGTACAAGAGTAGTTAGCGAACAGGTCACATGACGGATTGAAACCATAGCAACTAACCTCCTTGTAAGTGTGTATTATCTACGTCATAATTTTTCTATTTACAACAGCTCCTACGATTTTTTCGGCGTATGATTTCCTGGGCGCTTGATTTTGTACGTATGACTTTATATAGAATTTCGAGCATATGGTTCCTACATTACTACCGCATGTCCGAACCTGTAACTTTGCGCTTACGATTATTTCCAGCTCATAATTTTATGCTTATGTTATTGCTCTACATATAATTTTCGGCGTACAATTTATATTCATAGGATTTCTGACCATATACATTGCGATCATATGACTTACTTATATCGTTCACTTGATGTTTACTACTCTGTTATGCTCCACATGTCTTCCTACTTGTGTACTCTACTGTTGGTAGGTATGTCTCAGTGGCAATAAAACTACTATACACCTGAAGCCTAATGACCTTAACCAAATTCTGTGAATGTAGAACTATTTCCTAGCGGATTTTAACCTAGTTTAACCGGGACCTTTTCTTTATTTTCCCACCTGTCCCAGCACACTTTATTGTTGTAACTCCAATCCCCTTACCGCCCTACCCTCTTCTCCGGGCTACCCGTAGCACCATTGGAACTGACTCGGTAGCTTCCTGATAAACATCCACCTCAGGGCAAACCTCTTCCTGCCAGCCATTTGGATCCCCTATACTGGCAACATCTATGTTGTCCACCTCGTCACTCCCCCCAAGGTCACTAAGTCTTCCCACAATCTCTGGCTTTTCCTCCTGGGATTCTTCCTCAGTATTGGACCCAACATACATGTTTACCGCACTGTCCCAGATTCCATAGTCATCCCCTGACTCTTCCGAACCTGCCAATTGCTCACAATTATCTTAACCTTGATCTGGTGGAGGGCATGCGTATTGAGATTCAACCAAGCCACGATTGGATAGAATAAGCCTGGGCTCTTTTCCAAATGCCCTTCTTCCATCCTGATTGATAAGAGACCACGCAGTGTTCTTTTTTTGTGACTGGTCATTATCTGAGATACAGTCGTAACCCTCTTCATCACTCTGGTCCTGCCTATCTGCCCAACGACTGTAATCCTCAATTGCTACCATTTCTTCCAACGGTGCTGCCCCTGGTTTGCTGTCCTAATTCGCTGGCTCTCGCCGTAAATCTTCTTGCTCATATGATTTCACAAGCATCGTGGCCCTAATTGTGCTGCTTTTCAATTGGGATTGACGATACAGAACCACATCTCTTGCCATGCTAAATATCTGTTCAACACCAACACCGCCAGCTTGGACTGCAAGAATATTCTTAGCCATCCAGGCTAAATTAGGGAATCTCCCAGCATCAATCTTCCACTACTCAAGTATGTTTACCTCGTAAAAGATCCCAGCTGGGTTTGTGTCAGGCACGGAACCTGAGGCTCGAGTGGATGGCTGCGGAGGTTCAACCTCAGATTCTGATTTGATATACGTGAGTGCCTCGTTGACTACAATAGTTCTCGACCTCGATCCGTGAAGATGCCTTGATCGACTATTCAGACCGCTCCATGGAATTAGTGAATCTGGACACCAGACATTCATTGGTGCATAGTGAAGATCAGATTGTGTATTAAACTCTTTTTATATGACTTCTTATAATCAGTCTCACCAGCAGCATCATCTAAATCCCATTCTCAAAATAGATCTAGTTTAGAATATGGGTTGAGACAAGCTCCAACGCCAAACAGAAGGCCTCTTGGATTTTCAGTTTTACCATAATAAACTGATGTCTTTAGTTTTGTTCTCAGCAAACCTTCACAAATGTCAACCTTCCACTGCATCCTTGTGTGTTCCAACTTCACAATTTGCGTTTCTAAATAATCAAAAATGTCTTGGTAGACTTGGAATACGCTATGAATTGTGACTCCGCGTGTTTTCGACATTTATAGGTCCCAAAACCAGATAGGTTGAAGTACTTCCAAGATGTACTCAACCAGTTTCCATTCTTCAGGGGTGGACCACAGCGGCGCAAATCCAGGATAAGTTTGTAACCAATCCTTCGTGAATTTACGCAACCGCACAGATCTCTCCCACATGTTTAGAGTCGAGTTCCACCATTTTTTTACATCGTAAATGAGCATAGTTGGGATCTTGACCCTGTCGTTCAGTAGCTCAATGAAGTGCTGCTGGCGCTGGGGTGAAGGTCCCATAGCAGTACACATTTTCCAGTGCTAATGTACACACAGATTAGCATTCTCTCTTCAACGACTCAGGTATAGTATCTAGGAACAATCTAGGTATCTTTTGTTCTCCAAACTTAGGCTTCATCATACAGTACATTCATATTCTTACTTTTGCACATAAGGGTATTTATTTTGGGCATATGAATCTGTGCATATGAATCTGCGCTTATGAAATGTGTAATTTACAAATTGTGAAACTGTTGCATGGTATGGGTCTTGAATATTACCTTTTCTATTGTCTTATGAAAACAATTATCCAACCTCATAACCTTATCAATATAATCTACCTTAAAGCCACATAGCATATGACTATCCTTTAATTTCACCTTGATGGAACTCATAAATGCTACGAGAACAAGCTGAACAACATGGGCCATGCACAGAATATGGTTTTCCATCGGGGACGATTCTATTGACAGTGAACCTAACGTGTCGTTTAAGGCTACTACAAGGGTTTTGTTGTTACTAGCACTATCGGTGGTGAAACCAAGAATTCTGTCCCGAATCCCGCATTCAACAAGAACTTTATTAATAATCCCTGCCATATTGGCACCCGTGCAAGAACCTTTTATTTCTTCAAATCCTATCAGCATTTCCTCCATCTGCCAGTTATCTGAGATGCACTAGTGCACAATTGCCAGAAATGCGAGTATATTCGGCAAAGTCCAAGCATCAGCAGCCATAGAAATCCTTCCTTTAACTGGAAAACCAGTTCGAATCTCATCCAGCGTAGAGTTACCGAGGAGATTCAAGTGTCTTGTCTGCATTGTCAGGCTGGCGATTTCAACACCTGCACGAATATATTTGAAGGCTCGGTGGAAGGGAAGGTTGTTTGAGCAATTAAATGCAAGATTCGTTGCAAGGAAGGCCTTTAGGAAGTATTCTTCGAAATGGTGCTGTTTGAAGTCCATTGGTGTTACTAGATCAATTATCCTGCGCCAATTTCCAGTTTTCGTTTCTTATTGCAATAGTGTAAGGACATCTGTACCAGGTGAACTTCCAGAGTCAAATCTGTTAAACTTTCTAGATTTCTGACATGTGGAGGACTTGTTTTGATCGTGCATCGAGCTGGTGTCTGTGCCGCTTGGGTGAGCAAGAACCTTCCTGTAAATGATGCACATCACCTGTGGCGTACCAACGGCACGACCTGAGCGGTCAGTGCATTGCTGGAAGTATTTCTATATATCTGTGCCTCGAAGATCTGAGTTCCACCTGATCTTCTTCTTGTCTGTATATTTTGTGATATATGCCACATACCCTGGTATCTCTTTCCACCAATCTATCCAGCTCTCATAATATTCTTCAGTATAGAGATAAAGGTTTCCAAATATCTCAAAAGTATTTACATCACTCATTACTGACGCTGGAGCTGGTAAGTGGAACATGTTCCGAGCATGATCTTGGTTTCCCGGTGGCAGTGAAGCAGAATCGGGGTTCAAAGGTCTTTTGGAACTTGACAAAGGTGCTCAAGAGGCGCAAGCCGTAGGTCTTGGAGTCTGAGTTTCTGGACGATCGCTCGCGTATGGACTCGATCCGATAGATGGCAGAGATGGAGATGGAGACTGGTCCTTGGCTGAGCTTTCGTGTATCAGAAGTAAGAAAGTAGGCTTTTTACACTGCTGCCGTAGTGGGCCCGTTGGCTGTTATAGTGGGAGTGTAGGCTGCCAGCTGCGGATTATTCGGGTTGTGAAGACATTTTGAGTCTCAAAATAACACAATATTGCTCAATAATTTGAAGCTACTTTTGGTATTTCGTGTAATAGTAGTCTTTCGATTGTAATGCCTCCTACAAAAAGATGTTTAGATTTGGGCAATAAACCGTTATTATAAGATGCTGTCTGAGCTACTATACTAAGAACCTCGCCTGGATGTTATTCTGTGATTCTATTTAACTGCATATGCATCTTTTGAGTGTACTAATAGTTGTGGGAACTGATGATATGGATTTGTGTGTATGACTTGTATGTATGGCTTTTGGGAGTATAATTTGTGTGTATGACCTTTGTGCGTATGATCGCGTATGAATTATTTTGTAAATATTATGGTATGGAGCTCGGCAGGAACTACACAAATTGAGAGTTGGATAGTGGATAAACTATGAATGGGCTTTAAGTTTATCCTAGTCTGAATCCGGAGCTGTGGTCAAAACACATGATTAAGTGACATATAATCCAACATAACCGTATTGGAGCATTTATCCGAATTCACTAATCCCAAGTGAGCACTCTCACACAACGCCTTTATCCTACACTGCAACCTAATTTTCCAATTAGATCTACTTGCTAGAATTGTCTGGGGCTCTTGCAATGATTCAAAGCAATTCGAATGGAAAGAAGTTGGTGCTGAAATATGTAATACTGTACTTCTATCAGTTGTGCATTTTTGAGTGACCAATTGTAATTCCTGATTATAACTATTATATTTACACCCCATCCCATACAACGAGACTACCCATTACCTAACCACCACTTCCCTTGAACTTACAAGACTGCTATTTCTAACCTATCACTATCCGCTCTTTTCTTTGTATCTGCAACGACAATGACTACCGCGCCACATGAGCCAGTTCCAATTCAGTAGTTTCAGACTAGGATATTCGGTCCAAACGAACCAATTGACATCCACCGCATATCCTTTAACCGAAAGACTGTCGACCTCTTTCTCTGTATGCTGTTACTATGTTCTGTCCAACCTAGAACTCATACCTATATTATCACTACTGTAAAAACTAATTGTGAGATATAGACAAACCTTGGGCTAATAGCCAGTCACCAATGATTGCGCCGCGATACCAGTTAAAATTATATGGATTCGAGTGAACAAACAGAGGCAATGCAATCAAATTGGTTAGAGGTGGGCAGCTAGCGGGAATGTTGGAACTTAGAACACCGGAATCCTGGGTCATCATACAAGCGCTCGATTTGGGTTATGAAATTGAAGGCCAAGTCCCTAGCTTGGAAATCTTTCAGCAGTATCATCCCAACTACCGTGTGGTGAGGGGAAAAATGACCTGGCGCTTGGTCCCAGAATTGGGTTCAGAATAATCGCTTCTCGTTCAGGCTTTTGTAAATTTACATAAATAATAAGTTCTTTGGTTGCACTGTCAAACTTGATATAGATTAACTCAATATATAGGTGGCTGGGCTTAACAGGAGCTTCCAGGTTTGGATTGCTGATTATTCCACTATTGTCGTGTTCAAGAGTTCATCTGCTGCTCTCGAGTACCCTCCCGCCGGTTGCTACTAACCGTTCTATAGTATATCTTTATTTCAAACTCCTTTCCCTACCACCAAAGTACTACAACTCTACAACCTCAGTATCCTGTCTCACCGTTCAAATCATGGAGAGTATCAAGAACTACATTGTTACTGGAACCTGTCCCTTAGGGTACACCGAACCCAATGTCATTCCACTCCCACGGCTTCCTGGAAAGCTCAGTGTTTGGACTGACTATAACTTTGTTGAGATGAAGAATGTTCCCCAGACCTCTCTGGACAACTATAGCAACCTTGGACCAACCTTGTTTTCACATTCTTATCTCTACTCAGTTGCCTAGGGTCATAACGTGATATGATTCTTTTGTAAGTCAACTATTCCACAATGCTCACACCTTGCACCTTGTTCATGCTACTATGTGGCAGATGTGATGGATTATGCGAAGGCTACAATGCATACTCCAGTATTAGGTAGGACGTATTGGTTAGGAACCAAAATCCATGAGGACAGGTCGGAAAACGTGGAGCTACAGAGAAAGAGGATGGTATCAGGATTCTTGGATTGTGACGATGCAGAATACGATGAGATTCTTGTTGCCCTAAAGGCAGGAATCTACATTCGTGCTACAGTCCATTCAATGAAAATGATGCAGAGTGAAAGTATGAGTAGTAGGGTTATTATGGGTGTTGTTCATTTTGCAATTGTAGATTCTGAGTTTGACTCTGAGATATAATTCTATCCGGCAGACCGCCTGGACTAGCTTGTCCAAATACATAGGCTTATTATTTTGACCATTAGGATTCTGTAATTATACTAGTGATAGGGAAGTGTTGGATTTGAATAGCATCTTTGAGTGCTTATGGATTTGGTATGAATTAGGTTGTATAGTTTTGGGCATATGTCTTGTATGTTTACTTTGGACGTATGTCTTTGGTCGTATGTCTTTGGGCGTATGGCTTTAGGCATATATCTTTGTGCATATGCTTTGGGCATATATCTTTGGGTGTATGTCTTGGCTGTATGGCTTTGAGCATAAGTCAGACGGAGGGGTTTCCGCCAGGTGGGGTTTCGGTATTGTCCGCGCCACTCAGGTAAGGCAACCAACCCCCTCAATATATTTTCATACCACGTATTCAATTCCAACGTGTTTTCTTTTCTCTCCTCAATTCTGTTATCCCCATAACCATGGCTCGCACATACAGTGAAAATAACTTGCGCAATGCTTGTGCACAAGTGCTACAAACAGGCCAAGTTAAAGCTGCCTCTGATCAATGGGCAGTACCCTATACTACACTCCGTGACGGCCTCAGTGGTGCCCTGCCTTACAAGTTTGCCCACCAAGGTCAACAATGGCTCTCTGTTGTTCAGGAGGACCACCTAGCCAAATGGTGTCTGCTGCAGGTCGGTTTAGGCCATCCACCAAGCATGTACAAATTAAAGCTTTGGGTCGCCGAATTGCCTCCGAGTCTAGTGATGACCAGCCACTCGGTAGAGAATGGTGCCGCTCCTTTCTCAAGCGACATTCAGGCTTAAAGACTCAGATGGCTAGGCATGTGGATTCTATTCGCTTGAGCTGGGCCAGGGAGGAAGTGATACGGCCTTGGTTTGATTACTTCCAGATACCTGAGATCAAGGAGATTATGCCAGAAAACCGCTACAACAAGGATGAGGCCGGCATTATGGAAGCAAGGGGGACCAACGGCCTAGTAGTCGGAGCTAGTGACCATAAGGCTCTGCAAAAGAAACAGCAAGGGGATCGTACCTGGACATCTTTTATCGAGGGCTTGTCAGCTACAGGGAGATTCCTATCACCACTCAGTATTTTCAAGGGTCGAACGGTTCAACAACAGTGGATTCCAGAAGAATTGAAGCACCTAGATGCCTAGAAGTTCAAGGCAACTCCCAAGGGCTGGACCGATGATGAAACCAGCCTCCACTGGCTTCAAAAGATCTTCATTCCTTCTACAAAGCCAGCCAACCTACAAGATAAGAGACTTCTTATTATCAATGGTCCTGGCAGCCATGTGACGGACAATTACATGTGGGCAGCATACTCAAACAACATCCATATCATTTACCTCCCTGCACATACCTCCCACGTTCTTCAGCCTTTAGATTTATCCGTTTTCTCTCTTCTTAAGCGTGCCTATCGGAAATACCCTGACGACATGCTTTCCCAACGCCTAGATGATTCAACAGTAGCTGGCAAACGTGCCTTTCTTTCCTGTTACTGGCGGGCTAGGCAGGAAACACTAACAATGAGAACTGGGAAGGCAGGGTGGTCAGCAACAGGTCTATGGCCAGTCAACCTAGCTAAACCTCTAATGAGCCGCCTCCTTCTCCCGAATTCCAACAATCCAAGAACTCCTACAACAACCGCACGCACTCCTGAGCGGGAGACACTTGAGAACCCCCTTGTGGAGGACTTCACCGCACCCCAGACACCATGGTCTACTCCCCGGAAGCGCTACAAGTTTACAGAGCAGGCTACCCAATTTGCGCGGTTGGTTAACGCCACACCAGCCGAGAAGGTGTTCCTCCAGAAGGTCAGTAAGGCACTGGATGAAAACCAAGCTGAATTGGCAATCGCCAAGCAGCGGATTGAGGCATTGGAAGAAGAACTGGTTGCAGCAAAAAGGACTAAGAGGCGGAAGGTACAGGAGAATCCAAATCTGAAGTTTGCAACTATTCACACTATAAGACGTGCACAA
This sequence comes from Tuber umbilicatum, assembly GCA_003313605.1. Taxonomy (NCBI): domain Eukaryota; kingdom Fungi; phylum Ascomycota; class Pezizomycetes; order Pezizales; family Tuberaceae; genus Tuber; species Tuber umbilicatum. Next base: position 19,398 of record QLOI01001268.1, read on the forward strand.
ATAGAGGCTGGGAGAGTGGAGGCGGAGGATTCAGCTTTGGGGACCAATTTTCAAGAGTCCACTGGTGAAAGTTGTATGGAAATAAGTGGTTCTGATGTAGATAATTTGAATTGAATGAAGGGAGTGGGTGGTGAGCACGGACCAATACAGTAGTTACGGAAACCCCACCTGGCGGAAACCCCCCCCTCTGACTTAATGATTGTTACTATGATGTCTGGGGATGGTCTGATCTGCGGATTTGAGGTTGGTGGGCTCTGTCCCTAAATTCCGTATCTGGTTGTCCTGGTTTAACTTGTCATCTACATATCTTACCTGCAATTTATAATATATTAGCAATACTTGAAAAAGGAGAAGGATCTCTAGGTTTGGGCCGAGTAGAGAAGAGGAGCTTGGATGATGTTGGGGAATTCCCGTCAGAAGAACCACTCGAGGATGGCAGGTAGCAGGGTGGTGGATATGATGGAGCTGGCCCGCTAGCATAAACACCTATTCGACAGTGAGCTAACCACCCTCACTTTGGTGACAGGCATCAAACTAGGGTGCAAGCGCTTGTGCGAATTCCAAAGTTTACTGCATATACCTTCAGATATCATACAAGCCCCATTCCGCACAAAAGTAGGAGAAAAAGAAAAAAACTTTTAGCTCTAGTATAAACAGCTCATTTCGATTAGGATACCATCACACATTCCTTTGTTTCGCCCCGTAGCGCTGCAGGTTTTATTTCTTACTCTTGCCCTTCTTCCCTTTTTTGTGCGTCTTTCCCATCTCCTGTTCGTAAATCTCCGTCGCCGTCTCGCCCGCCTTCCGCTTCTTATGGCTCTTGGTCTTGACGCTAACGACGGTGCTTTTGCCGCTGCTGTGTTTACTTGTAGCGGACTTGATCTGCTTCTCGGCACTCTCCCAGTCCGCGGACTCGGTTGAGGGGATTTCGTACCTAATGATTGACCCAATAAAGTCAACACATTGGAAATTTACGTGCAGGTGCACGGGCAAGGATGTAGAGAGCGCAAGGTTTATTGGGGTTTACACAGACATTGGGGAAAGGAAAGAATTACTTTGAAAGGTCCAAAGAATTGATCAACTCTCTCTGCTTCTCCTTCAACTTCATGCTCGCAATGGCTTCCTCTCCGCCTTCCCGGAGGTCGTCTGCGAGGGATTGCTCGACAGGGTGGAATTCATCTGCTTCCATTTCGTTATTGTTGTCACCGCTGTTGATCTTTTTCTGTTTTGATTTTCCGGCCTCTTGCGGGAGCGTCTCGGAGATTGCTTGGGAGAGGAGATGTCGGAAATATGTGGCAACTTTTCGGATAGTCTTCTGGAACATGGCGAGAACTTGTGCGGGTGGAAGGTTCAGCTCATTCTCGATGTCTTCCAATGTCTTTCTTTGCAGCCCTATAGCCATCAAGACAGCTTGCTGAACGCCAGCTAACTTAACAGATCCTCGTAGGCGGCCAGTGAAGTACAGTTGAGCGATGAGGGGGATCATGTCTACTATTACGTGGTAGTCGAGCATATTGTCTGCGTAGGATTCCAGACGCTTTAAATCGAAAGGTGAGAGGTATTCGTCTAGTTGGGCCTTTATTAGAGCTGTGATTGAGTTAGTGTATGGTTGGTAGACTTTGAATGGCTTAAAGGCACTCACGAGGATCTTCTTGCCCCGAAAGCCTTGCCCCGGCATTTGCAGATTCGAAAATAGTTAAAGCTAAGACGGCCGGGAATTTCCTGAACTCGTAAGAAAGCAAGGTGAGGAAGCGTTTGTGGAAATCTATTGTTTTCAATTATTAGCCCCAATATGTTGCATCCGGATCCACATATCGGCCAGTACAAACCTCTAGCAAATGCCCCCAACCAATCATTGTCCTTGCCGGCCAAAATCTTTATCATTACGCAAGAATGCTCTCCAGTTAACTCAGTAGCAGTCTGCCGGAGGTATACCGGAGCGAACTTTTGTTTTTTCCAAAACTTGTGAAGTTTATCTGTCAAACCGTATGACACGCCAATGTAATCTAGAGTATCGGGCCTTCTTTCCGACATTCTCAGAAGCAGTGGGGGTAAGGATTCCCTATCGCGGATTTTGATATTATCGGTCTGAAGGGTCGAATTCTCGATTTCTTCGTCAGTCACACGAACCATCTCTTCATTGATATAGGTAGCTCCTTCGTCAAGTGATTGGAACTTTCCTTCGTAAAAGTCAGTGAGGAGTTGGAGAGCTCGTGATCCATAACCCATCTATCTATATTTCAGTCACTGCGGCTATTGGGAGGTCATGGGACAGGATTTCTTACCCCGGTATAATCAGGGTTGGTCGCAATCCGAACGACCCGCGCACCAGAAAGGCTTGCGAACCCCTCGTCTTGGAACTTTGGAATAGTTAGCTTAGTCTGACATTCTACAGGACAAAAAATGCGTTTACCTGTTGAGAAACAAGCCAAGGAATCATGTCTCCACCTTCCCTCTTTCCTCGGGCCAAACTTTGCCGCACAGACTCCCGAGAGATCTGACCCTCCAATGATACTTGAATAACGCACAGAGGGTCTGGGATATTCTTGCTGCCCTCCTGGACGGGAGGTAGCAGAACAAAGAGTTGGTGAGAAGGGGCGTCACTCATAAGTTGTAGATCGTTCGGGGAGTTCTTGTAATGACTAGCGACGTAAAGTCCCATCATACGTTGTAAAAACCGCTCCGAAACCGGGTGATATGAAAATAAGGTATCTCGATTGACGTAAAAAAGCTCACATTTCGCAGTGTCCGGAGTTCCATGCACAGTGCTGCGATTTCTGGGGAGGGTTGCGTCGAGGCAGAGAAAGTTGTTTAACCATTTCTCGACGGGATCATCTGGGGCATACCGGATCGGTTCAGAAAGTGTAGCTTCACGCAGGCTTTTTCCTCCATACCCGGCAGCGTCTGTTTTTTTGCTTGCCTTTCCGGAGCGGTCTGCAGTTTCGCCGTCTTGGGTTGCTTTAATGAGCCCGGCGGACTGGTCTCGCAATTGTTGGATCAACTTTAGGGAGAGTGAGCGACCAGTTCCCTCGTACCCATTGATCGTTGATGCCATGAATACAAGGTAGGGCCCCATCAACCTCTTTACAAGTGGGAGGGGAATTGCGGCCGCTTCATCGATAACTACTAACTCTGCCTGCCCGAGAACGTGAGCATCTTGGGGTTGGATATATTGAATAGTTTGCCTGTGCTGGCGGTGAATATTAACCCTGACAATTGCTTTGTTGAAGGCTGGGTTTGTCGACTGTATTATATCGTAATCGAGGTGGTCGCTGTAGTTCAGAGCGTCAAAACCTTTAAAAATGAACTCAAACAAGGTTTTCAAGTTCTCAGGACTCGGCGAAGTGATGAAAATATTAGAGTACCCGTGTGCAACGGCCGCAGCAATGGCCACACCTAGTGCCGCAGATTTTCCTCTTCCTCGTCCGGCTGTAAGTGTAACCGTGCTTCTAAGCGTTTTCTCAGCGATTGCATCTACGAAAGTCATGATCGCCTTGGCTTGATCTACTGTCTTTGAAATATCCACCAGAGAACCGACGGGCTGTGCGTCAGCAAGGCTCACTTTCAATTCCAGCAGCTCTCGTTTCTGCTCCGTCATTCCTTCTTCTGAGGATACAGGCGGCAGAGCAGTGACACCTCTTGCACCCGAGATTGGAAGAACATTGAGTTCATCATCTACTACTAAACAGCTAGTGCAATCGGCAAGGGAGAGAATAAATCTCTCGTTGAACCTAGCGACGATATCTCCGTGGGCTTCTGTTCGGTATCTTGAGTGTATATCCTAGAACAACATATTTAGAAAACCCCCTGAAATACTCGTATTTCCTCTACCTACCATAGTCATCGTGTAAAGCTGTTTCAAACTGGTCATAGTCTTTAATAGTAGGATGACCAGCCCACCTCCTTCAACCGTCTCAATCGTCCTCGCCAGCAAGTTCGGAGTCAGAGCTTCAAAGTCTTGTAAGATACACATTCCGTATGTGTTACCCAAAATCTTCTCAGTTTCCTTGTAGTAGCAGTACCGGATGTTGGTGAGACTGATAAAAAGTTCGAAGGGATCCTCAGTATTGGCCTCCCGAATTCCTCGTTTGACTTCCTTCTTGATTTTAGCTTCTCGTTTCTTCCGATGACTGCGGAATTGATTGTCAGCTATAAAATAACAAACGTTCCGCCATCAGAGACAAATTTATACCTCGAAAATCCGAGAAGGTCTTTTTTATAAGCCCACAAGACGGACTTGTTCTGCTTAGGGTCGGCACTCCCGAGAATATAGTGTAAGTTCAGGATGACATCCTTCCCTCGGTCACCAACAACAACGAAGAAACTACGCTTCTTTTCCTATATAAATGTCAGTATCTTGAGCACCGAAGCGGACTTGGGGAAAAATCTGTACCTGAACGCCATTTCGGATAAGGTCAGGAATGCGCTTGTCACTATCAGCTCGCAGTCAGAATATGTTGAATAGAATTGTGAGAGAGTAGAGTGACGCACATTGCCTTCTTAACCATGATTCCTATGGTAGAGCGGGGCGAGGGAGGTGGGGAGTTTAAGATAGATGGAATTCCACTGGAAAAGACAAAATGGCTGCAAATCCTCAAAAATTTAGGAAAGCCTTGGCACATATGTTACCAAGATTTCCCTGCATCAGCAAGTAGGGTAACCTTTAGCTTCCTTGTCTCATCCTGGGATTCCACCGCGTCCCCCGAGCATTCCAGCTGCTTCAACCTAACCGCCAAACCACCGAACACAATACCCCAACAGTTTCCAAAGCTCGCCTACTTCTTCCATCATGCCGGTCGTAAAGGGCGGTGTCTGGACCAACGTCGAGGATGAAATTCTTAAAGCTTCGGTTTCTAAATACGGACTCAATCAATGGCAACGCGTCTCTTCACTCCTTGCCCGAAAATCGGCGAAACAATGCAAAGCTCGCTGGGCGGAATGGCTGGACCCTAGCATTAGAAAGGTTGAATGGTCTCGCGATGAAGATGAAAAACTCCTTCATTTGGCCAAGTTGATGCCCACGCAGTGGAGGACAATTGCGCCCATTGTTGGAAGAACCGCCACGCAGTGCCTAGATCGATACCAGAAGCTCCTTGATGAGGCCGAAGCTCGAGAGAGTTCGGAGTTGGGTCTTGCTGGACCAGATGGGACCGAGGCAAGTGCGCCGAGTGCGGATGACATTAGGAGGTTTAGGCCGGGGGAAACTGATCCTGACCCGGAAACAAAACCTGCTAGGCCTGGTACGTTTATCTTGGTCGCTACATCATGAGATCCACTTTCTCACTGACTACAATTGTTCAGATGCGGTTGACATGGATGAGGACGAAAAGGAGATGCTAAGCGAAGCTCGTGCTCGTCTCGCGAACACTCAAGGAAAGAAGGCTAAGCGCAAGGCTCGTGAACGGCAACTCGAAGACTCCAGGCGATTAGCCGTACTTCAGAAACGCCGGGAACTCAAGCATGCGGGTATCAATATTAAATTAACTAACCGGCGTAGAGGCGAGATGGATTATAATGCGGATATTCCATTTGAGAAGAAACCGGCATTGGGATTTTATGATATCAGTGAGGAAGAGGCTCGGAATGAGAGGCAACGTGCCAACATCGACCCCCGGAAGGCTTTGTCCCATACCAAGCGGAAAGGAGACCAAGACGAGGATCTAGATAGAAAGAGAAGGAAAGGTGGGGATAAAGACAAGAACGGTGCTGCTGCTGCTTTCGCATCCGCAGCAAAGGCTGGACAATTACAAAAAATCCGACAGGCCGAGCAATTGAGTAAGAGAAGGCAACTTGTCCTTCCCTCGCCACAAGTTGGGGAGACAGAATTGGAGGAGATTGTCAAGATGGGTTTGATGGGTGAAGATGCGAATAAGATTGCTGGCGCTAGTGATAACGAGTCGACTAGGGGGCTGGTTGGCAACTATACTAATATTAATACTGGCGCACCTATTCGCACTCCGAGGGCTCCTCCGACCGAAGACCGTGTAGCGAACGAGATAAAAAATATTCGTGCACTTACCGAAACCCAGTCTTCGCTCCTTGGGGGGGAGAATACCCCATTGCATGAATCGGGTACCACTGGTTTTGACGGCATTGCCCCTCGGAAGATGACCGTCTCAACACCAAATCCTTTAGCAACGCCACTCCGTGCTGGCGGGGCCGTAGGCGCTACACCTGGTGCTACTCCAGGGAGACCTGGACAAACACCTTTAAGGACTCCAAGAGATTCTTTAGCAATTAATCAGAATGGGGCCTATGCCGGTTCTCTTGTTTCTATGACTCCTAGGGACCAAAAGCTGCAACAGAACTCGATCAAGCAGCAGTTGAGATCTGGGTGAGTACTGTGTTTACCCAGAATTTGCGTAACATTCGCTAACCACCACCTAGTTTTGCATTGCTCCCTAAGCCCAAGGAAATAGAATTAGAAGAACCGGAGGAGCCAGATGAAGATACGGACACCCCAGCGGTGCCACAAATCGTGGAGGACAGAGAAGAAATAGACCGTCGGAACCGTGAGCGTGCTAAGGCTAAGGCTATAGCAGAACTGAAACGTAGAACGCAGGTTATACAGAAGTCTCTCCCACGCCCAAAGACTGTTGATATCGGGGCATTTCTGGAAACCCAGGTGTCTGACGAACAGAATCCTATACAAAAAATGATCGCCCAAGAAATGGCCATCTTGATTGGGACAGATGCTCTACGATACCCAGTTAAGGACGGAAAGGTCACAGGTGCTCCAAAAACTCTCGAGAGATTCGATGATGATCTCCTCGAGAAGGCGAGAATGGAGATTGTCTTAGAACTCTCTGCAGAAACCGTCGAGCAGGCCAAATCGGAGTTTGAGGATGCTTGGCTGAGGATCCACTCATCTCATAATCTTCCAGGACTCGAAGGTTACGGAGCGGACGAAGAAGACAACCAGATTGAAATCTACGACGTATGTTCCATCAAGTTCAATGTCTTGAAACAACAGAGCGCTAACTCATATCTACATTAACACAGTTTATCCAAGAAAAACTCACTAAAAATGCCATTCAAGGTAATAAACTAGAGAAGAAACTCGGTCTCCATCTCGGCGGCTACCAAGCTCGTTCCAAGATGTTGTGCCAAAAGTTAATCGAAGCATCCGAAGCGATCGCGGAAACAAGAAGGGACCTGGAGGGTTTCAGAACCCTGAAAATCAGCGAAACAGCCGCCCTCCCGAAAAGGCTTGAAGGGCTCAGGAAGGAGGTTGCCTTCTTGGACAGGAGGGAAAGGGAGGCCCAAGAGGTGTATAGAGCTAGAAAGGAAGAGTTGGAGAGTTTGTAAAATGTTTTTCGTTTTCCTTTGCCATATTTAGCTTGCGAGATTCATCATTTCTTTTGTTTGGGATGTATTAAAAGTGGGAAGGTTTCGATTCAGAGTGTATCATTAGTGAGTTAGTCAGGCGAGGTTAATTGGGGAAGGGAGATGAAATCCTGCGTTCCGGGGATGGTCGGTTGAGCGTTCCATTTCCTCCCTCCGTTTCCTGCCTGGGGGCGGCCGCTTGCTTGGTCAATATGGCTTTATGGAGCTATCCTACTGTACTAGTGCTTACACGGTTGCACCTATTGCTCGCTCTTATGATTGTAATGGGGCGACGGAATACCGTAGCAGAAGATTCTCCCACTCCCCCGAACTTGGACTACAGTGTATTGAGCAATATGTGGGGAAACAATTAGGGTATCTTCACTTGATAGCGGAACGAACACACCCTCCCTATCACCGAACACGGTATCAGTAGCGCACAGCACCACACCAACACTTGAGCACCGTTGCAGTTGTCGCTCGCTTAGTATGCCCACGGTTACCCGGCTTTGATCATTGGTCGTGGGGTTGGCCTCTCCGTTACCTTACCCACCATATATCATACCCGATATGGCCTACCGTACTGGTAATAGTGATTCACCCTCTGCTTTCGCTTGTTTGGTTGGATATTGGCACTACCTCGTTAAAAGAAGTATAAAAAAACTTTAAATTGTTTTTTTTTTTTGTACTAGCGTACCTTCTCTACTAGAGTATTGGAGTAGATATTCAAAACCACGACAAAGCCATCTATTGTAATCACTGTCACTCCCTTCTGTTACTTCAGATCCGACGGAAACCGGCCATCGTTCTTGGGCGTGATGGCTTACTTCCTGTGCTTGCACTCCAAGTGCATTTGACCTCTGTGGCCTAGCGTCAATGATCTTTCCGACGGTTTTTCTCGATGGGTTGGATGAGTGGGTTTTCGCTGGTGTTTGGCTGTGTATCGTTTATATGGTAATATTGTTATTATAATAATATGGCTTCGATGCGTCCCGGACGTGGTGGCCGTGATCTCCGTATTTATCTCTCGGGGTATGATATCGTGGACGGGAGCTACGGTATCACAGTCGAGCTTGGGTTTGACCTTGGGCTGGGGAAAGCGGACGGACCGGGGTATGATAGACTGGGCAGCGGGAGCTTGGTAGTGGAGGAGTGGGTACTTTGGCGGGGGGGATTTGGTACGTGTATGGTACATATAAGGAGGAGGGCTCTGTCTTATCATTTGAGACCGCCGATCGAGTATGATAGTAGTCGGAGTTCGGTGTGGCATGTGGTTCGCCCGGCAGGTTGCGCTCTGGGCCGTGGCTCCAGGATTTATTATCTCTCCCTTGATGTCTTGAATAATTGTTTGTATAGTACAAGGACTGGTACTGAACTGGTATACAGTAATAATGAGTTATTACAAGCGTTATTATTTGGAGCAAGTCTCTCACCCTCCAGTCACAAAGCACCTGGCGCCAAAACCTTGGCGGCCAGTCTCAAGGATTCACCAACTCAACCGACGCGTTCCACCCGCCAAAAGTCGCGTCGAACCCACTTTGTACTGTATGATACTCGCTGAATTAATTTTTCACCCCCTCCTCATTCTTTCCCCCCTTTGAAGGTTGGCAACAACAACGACAGCAAAAAATTGGCAAAGATGAGCCAACCCTACCTCCCCATACGCAACCAAAAGATACCGGTAATCGACATAACTGACCCGAGCGATTGGAACACTACCCGACTCCCAGTTCTCAAATCCGTGGACTCGGCGCTGCGATGCCAGATCTGCAAAGACTACTACCACACCCCCGTCATGACGGGCTGCTGTCACACATTTTGCTCCGAGTGCATCCGACGGTCGCTGGTGCGGGAGCAGAAGTGTCCTGTGTGCAGGGCTACCGCTCAGGAGAGCCAGCTTAGGAAGAATGGAGCCGCGCAGGAGTTGGTTGATGCTTTTGGAGCGGCAAGGCCACTGTTGATGGAGGTGGCGAAGGAGAGTGCTGAGAAGAGGAGGACTTCCACCGGTGGGGTGAACGGTGGTACGGAAGATGAGGGTGAGGACGACGACGATGGTTATACGGATTTTGGGGAGGGTGGAGGGTTTCAGAGGAGGAAGAGGAGGAAGAGAATGGATGGTGGGGGTCCGAATGGGCCTATAGGGAGTGCTGGTAACAGGAGGATTACTAGGGGTTCGAGTAGTAGAGTTGGATCTCAGCCTTCTTCTCAACCCTCGTCACAAAATCAAATTATATGTCTAGATGATGATGGTGACGAAGATTACAAACCACCGCCATGTGAGTTTCACTTCCGCTCTCCTCTTCCCAATTCTCGATTAATAGCAGGACTAACCGTTTGCTCTACTTATAGCATCCGGAATGGCTTCATGTCCTATCTGCGGCGAGTACATGAAAGTGGTAAAAGTCGACTCTCACATCGACCGCGGCTGTCCAAAGGAACCACCGGCATCACCATGCAAATCCCTCCGTGGTAACGAAATCTCATTCTTTGGCTCCTCCAAATCCCAACCAAGGTACACTCCAAACTTCCCTACCACCACTACCACCGCCTTCCCTCCAGCACTCAAAAAAACTGACACAAAACTAGCACCCCATATCCGACCCCCGCCAACCCTCCAGACCTCCGCCCATTACCAAAGATAGCCTTCAATATGATCAAAGAATCCGCCCTCCGCAACAAACTCCAAGAAATCGGAATTCCCTCCCACGGGAACAAGAGGACTCTTCAGGACCGCTACACCGAGTGGCTGACGCTCTGGAACGCGAATGTGGACTCCACAACGCCAAAGAGCAAGAAGGAGTTATTGAGGGAGCTGTCGACGTGGGACGAAATCAATCGGGTCCCGGTCGTGGAGAAGACGAAGGCTGCGGGCTGGACGGATGAGGGATGGTTGGAGTCCAACAGGTCGCATTTTAACGAGCTGATCGCGAAGGCGAGAGCGCGGGGAGGGAAACCCAAACCCGTGAAAGAAGGGGAGGATGAGGAGAAAGCAGAAGGAGAAATGGAACGTCCTTCAATATCAAGCGCGCAGACAGACGGTGCTTCCTTCGCACCAACTGCCTTGCCAAATAACATCACCACTCCAATTGCCGTTCTCGACGACCAAGTTCCACCAAATAGCGCTGCACAATCGTTTCAACCGGACCCTCACCAACCCTACTTTGATCAAGCTTTCGCCGCCACGTTAGACTCCACCATGCGGCAAGCATACCCACCGCCACCACCCCAAACACCCCACACATACCCCCCATATTCGCATGTAAGCACGAATAACATGTTCGTCGCAAACCCCCCACCACCAGCTAGAGCAATGCCAGGGGCAGATGGCGATACGAATATGCCTATGGTTGTGGTGGAAGAGGATACATCACTAATTGGTCTATACGGTAAACGGCGGTACCAAGAAATGGAAGTTGCGTTTGAGAGGGGGGAGAGCAGCACCAATGGTGGGCTTTGATGGATTTACACCTTCGTGTTTCTTTTCTTCCTCTTTTTTTTCAAAAAAAAAACAAGCTTTGGTCTGCTTTAGTGCTTGCTTAGTGGGTCGTATGCATATTGTATCTAGGGGAATGGAGTTTTCGGGGTTTGCTTACTTACCTGTATGTTTGCTCTGTTGGGGCTTGGTTCAGCTGTGAGGTTGTGGGGAGTGGGTTTAATCGAGATATTGAAGGGATATACCAAAGATTACATGATCGCAATTCAAAAATAATGTGTGTGCTCTGGTGAGATTATACAGTACAAAAAGTTTGTGAGGTGCTATCTATGATACGTTTTCATTTCGTGCCTAAATTCCAATCCGCCAGGGATGATAACTACGAAGCCGGTACTTGCTCCGGACTTTGCCCCTTCTGCACAGGCGCCGGCGTGGGCACGGGTGTATCCCCTTTCAACTTCAGTTCCTCCATAGACCCGGTCACGGCCCTAAGCTCACGATTATCCCCCTCTTCCTTGCCCTTCGGCAACTTCCTCTCCAACGCCTCTTCATCCTCTTTCATCCTAACCTTCCTCTCCTCCTCCTGCAGCAAAGCTTCAAACTCCCCCTCCACCTCTCCGTCGTCAACCTGCACCATGGCGCCTGCCTCCTCACCCAGGATCCTAGTAACCTCGCCGGTCTCGTCCATTTGCTCCCGAAGCTCATCAGCAACCTTATCCACACCCTCAGCCCCTCCGACTCGCTTGTTAAGTCCTGCAAGAACCTTGCCGCTGTCTTCCAGCGTGCGCACAAGCTCGATGTTATCCGCTGCTTGCTCAATCTTCACGAGGACTTCCTCTAACTGTGCGAGTGATTTCCCACGCGATTCGAGCGAGGTTTCGGCGATTTTTTTGGATTTGAGGGCGGAGAGGGCGGCGTGCTTATTGGAGGATTGTATGGCGGCGCGGGCTTTGGCGTCAGAGGTTGAGATCTTCGTGGAGAGGGTGGTAATGGTGGTGTGAAGGGAGGCGATTAGAGTTTTTAGGTTGGCGACTGTGGTGTCGTGCGGTGATATGGGGGTCAGTTCTCCGGTGGGGGGTTTGAATTTTATTGTCTGGGATGAAAGGGTAGTTAGTTTTAACTCTTGGAGAGGAGGTAGAAGGGAGGGGGGGTTACATTGTTAGCAACGGAAGCTTCTTGGAGGTCACGGGACAGGAAGACAAGCAATACTTGGAGGTCCGTCTTTGAGAGCTGCTTCCCGTGAACGGGGAACTCTTGCAGGAACATTTCCGTGGAGAATATTCGGTCGACAATGCTTGGTTTCTTGGAGATTTCTTTGAGGATTGTTTTCGCCGTCTCCTGTGTGAAGCCAGTATTAGGACCGTGACCCCGCTGCCAGTGGGTAGAAGGGGAGAATCCATACCTCAATATTCTTAAGCACCACCACCTTCCTCTCCCGAATCTTCCCATCCTCCACCGCCCGGCTCTTTAGCCCCACAACTTCCAACCCCCACCCAAGCACCTTCCAAGGATCCACCCAAGGACGGTAATACACACTCTCTCGCATTCTCAAGAATGTCTCTAACGAGATAAATTCCCTCGTAGCCACTGCTTCATTCTAGACTTTCGTTAACCCACCACACCACTCCGTGGATAAGGCAAAAACATACAAAAACGGTCCCCAACGCCAGCGGCCTCCCCCACTCCCTCGTGGCCAAGGCACTAACCAGCCCCTCTCCGATCTCGAGAACCAACGTGTCACTACCGAGGATTCCATTCGCAGCGGCCTGGCTGAGCACGGACTTCCATGCTGTGATGTTCGCGAGAAAGCCGGAGGGGTTATTTGTTCGGAGGGGGCAGAAATCGGAGTATAGGGATGGTAGACGAGCTCTGTTGAGGTTAGTTGGTTTGCGCTCCGGCTAGCCTTCACGGTGGGCAGGGAATACCTCCGAAATTGCTCGTGGGCGAGGACGAAGCTAAGGAGCTCCGACATTTTGGTATTTTTCTCTCTTTTGTTGGGTTTGGGGTGCAGCGGGGAGAGGGAGTGAGAGAAGGAGGAGATGTTGTGTTTATGGTCGAGAATAAGTTGGTCCGAGGGTAAATTTAATTGACACCTCCCAAGCTGTTGTTTGTTACACCTGTGACGCATCCGATAAAGTTGCGGCTACTGTCGCCCTGCCGCCTCGGCAGTTGTGGGGCAAGTAGTAAGCGCCGGGTGAGTTTCTCGACTATCGAGATATTTGAGCATACACAACAATAGAACGAAGCATAGAATATTTAGTCTACGGCGGGGAAGCCTTGTTCCGCTCTACTATATAAATAGGCGCTTATCAAGAGAACCGCTACAATTCTTTATTCGAAACTTGAGGAGAAGGAATAACTTATACCCTGACCAGCTCCCAGATTGAACCCCCAACTGAACTGGTCGGCGCTAACTCAAAACAAGAATGCTACAAGTACTGTACAAGTACAGTACTCCTACTGGACTCATACTGTACGAGTTTCGATTCTCCGTCTGGGTAGCGCAGTCGCACAATAAGAATACCTGCTGAACCACATCCTTTATTGTTTAGGGGCGAAAACAACGTGTAGAGAGTCCTTAGCCGTTATCGTGAAATATTAACGGAATGGCATGAAATATATCCTAGTTGTATCAATGTCCGTGGTTCATATGCAATCCCATAAAAGTATAAACCATACCCAAGGAAATAAGTATATGAAGCGAATCAAAAAAATTCCACACGTGTCGTGCTGTGGAGGCGGAAACCTGGTCTGTGAATCTTCTTTGCCGGATTGATGGGCTTTTGTCTGGATGACCGTTTGTTTGTACGATATGGAATTTTTTCTTCCGCCCGTATGATACTCAAGGCATTTTTCCCTCTTCCTCTTGTAAGGACAATCGGATCGCGGATTACCGATATCCTAAAAGATTCTGCGAATTATTTGAAGGAATTCCCTGAACTTTTGTTCCCCGAGATTGATTCTATGTCTGCGTCATAGCAATCTTTGTCGTTGTGCTCAGTGTAGGGGATTAACGTGTGTTTCTACTAATCGACCATGTCTACATCACATCCTCCATCTCGAGTATGAGTACTACCGTAGTACAGTACTCGGGTGCCGAGTTAACCCTGAGTATTTCCGATAGGTACAGTCGTTCCCGGCATAAGTTACAGTTGGGATAATCATTGTGGAAATTGTAGAAGAAACTCCGTGGACGATTTAGGAATTTTTCATTTACCAGGAGGACGGTATCATACAGCGGTGTTGGGGATTGATCTCTCTCCGCTCAAGAGCTAATTACTCACCGACGATCACTCGTGATGCCGATCTGATAAGATAAAATAACTAGCGGGGTTCGCCCTTCATACAAACTTTTTTCTAGAAAGACATTCGAGCCTCACCCCACTACAACCAGGACAGCCAACCTTACCACTGACATCAACAGCTCCCAAATATCTACAGCCCCCACCAATCAATTAAACAGAGGGAGAAAGAAGGAAAAAAGAACCACTACAGTTGAGAATGTCTAAACGCCCCGCTCACCCCCGGGCTTCGCCGCACAGCGGTCTCAAAAACCGTTCCCGCGAAACTGCGGACGAAGGCGCTGATCGCACCAAATACCCGCCGGAAATGGGGGAATTCGAAGACAATTATGAAGACGAATACGAGGAAGACGAAGAAGTTCTTGAAGCGGGCGATGAAGACGACGAAGAGGGCGGTGCACAAATCGGTGGAAGGAGTGGAGCGGGGAGGGATAGCATGGAAATAGACCAGCAAGTGTACATGCCCTCGCGGAGGGCCTTGGGTAAGAATGAAATACTGGAGCCGGACCCGACGGCGTATCATATGCTGCACAGCATGAATGTCAACTGGCCGTGCCTGAGCTTTGATGTGTTGCAGGATGGACTGGGAGACGAGCGACGGGGATACCCGCAGATGGTCTACTTGGTTGCCGGGACGCAGGCTGCTAGAGCGAAGGATAATGAAGTTACAGTGATGAAACTGAGTGGGCTGCAAAGGATGCAGCAGTGTCTGTTCCCCTCCTCGCTCGCCTCTCCGATCCACAGCTAACAGTCAACATAGCGAAGGAGGACGAGGACGAAGACGACGATGCCTCCGACACAGAGGACGACCCGATTCTCGAATCTCGCTCCCTCCAGTGCCCTACTACGACAAACCGCATCCGTGCCTCTCCGCACGCCCACCATGCCGCCTCAATGGCTGAAACCGGCGATGTGTACATCTGGGATCTGTCGCCGCACTACAAGTCTCTCGAGAACCCGGGAATCGCCATCCCTGCGAGTGCAAACAAACCCACGGCAACGCTCAAGATGCACAGGCATGTAGAAGGCTACGCTATTGATTGGTCTTCCAATCCCCGAGATGTCATGGGGCGGATAGCTACTGGTGATAACTCCGGCAAGATATTCATCTCTACGAGAAAAGAAGGCGGTACCTGGGCTACGGATAGTAGCCCGCTGAAGGGGCATACAGGCAGTATCGAAGAACTCCAATGGTCTCCTAATGAGCGCCACGTCTTTGCCTCCGCATCTTCGGACGGAACGGTCAAGATCTACGACGCCCGCGCACAGACCAAGAAGCACCAATTGTCAGTCGACGCCTCATCTTCAGACGTCAACGTCGCATCCTGGTGTCGGGCAGTACCCCATCTCCTTGCTACCGGCGCCGACGACGGAGTCTGGGGCGTCTGGGATCTCAGAACTTTCCCTAACACACTCGAGGGTGAACATGTATCTGCTACTGCGAGCTTTACTTTCCACCAACAACCAATTACTAGCGTTGAGTTCCACCCTACTGAGGATAGTATTGTTTCTGTTGCGTCTGCGGACTCAACGATTACGCTTTGGGATTTGAGTGTTGAGTTGGACGATGAGGAGAGCAAGGATACTGGTGGCGTGGAGGATATTCCACCCCAATTATTGTTCGTCCATTATCACAAGGACGTTAAGGAGGTGCATTGGCAGAAGCAAGCACCTGGAGTAGTTATTGGGACTGGGGGTGAAGGGTTTAGGTACTTTGTCCTTCCGTATATATCCTCGATTGGTATGATCGTGCGTTGGCTGATTTGTTATCCCTCCCCGATCAGTGTTTTCAAGACCATCAGCGTCTGAGCTTGTCGGGGGGTTCTTGCGGAGTAGGGATAAACCCGCGCGGTATTGTTTTTATCGGTCGCGAAAAAGTTTCTGGCTTATGTTTAATATACTATTGATCGATCTCTAGAATGAATGGCTATGACGGAGAGCTTCTTGTTTGTCCCGTGAACTGTGTTCTGTAGTGGTGGAGCCTCGGTATATATGTAGAAAATTAATGCCACCAATATTATCGTAGCGGATCTGAACTGGCCACTCTTACCCCTAAGCTAGTAGGAGAGGCGGTGCAAATTCCCTTTTATTGTACTGATCCCATGCTACTATCGGCTGATGTGATATAGACAGTAGGAATGTATTTCTCGGGAGAGCATCACAGATCATCACTCATTTAGCATTCCCGTGCGGTGCGCCTTTTTGATAATAATATCAACAATAATATTATTCTGTAGGTTGCTGAATTGGTGATGGAAATGAGGTGGGCGGTAGGAGGAATCGTAAACCTAACTCACTCAAAGGCTATGCTCCGAGGCTACGAGGCCTTTATCTCATGTATTGTAAAAACATCCGGCGAGCGAGGGGAGGGCGGTGAGCAGGCTGGAATTTACCGTACATTCATAGCTGATATCTATAGACAAACTAAGGCACCACATCCCACCATTATAAAAAACCAAAGGAAGCACTGTATAGACTTTTATAGAGAGAAACGAAAAAGGCCGCAAGACTATCAATCGTGCATCTCCACCTCTTCGCCCTGTCCCCATTCCTTCCAATCCTCGCCCCACAGCCCATCCAATTTAAACTCCTCAGCCCACTCTTTAACAATCTCTTTCCGATCGGCAGTTGTTATGGCGGTAGTAGTCGGCTTAACCCCTTGGTTGGCGGTGTTAAGGAGCGCAGCTGGAGGATCAACCCAGCCTTGAATCCTTCCATCCCTCCAATCCATTATGACGGCCCTTGCCGCTGCTTCGATGTTGGGGATACCTCCTTTGCCTAGCCGCCCGCGCTTTCGTGCGACCTGGACTAGGAAGTCTGTTGTGATATCAGTGGTAGTAGTATCGACGAGGGGAGGGAGGCTATAAAGCTCGAGGAGTTTTTTGAAGAGGGCCTGAGATGTGGATAGTCGGCGGAGGAGGAGGGCAACTGCAGGTACCGGGTCGAGGATTTGCTTTGGTGGAACGGCATTTAGGAGGATGAGGCGTGCCTGGTCGTCTTTTGGACTACCTTGACTACTGCTGCCGGGGAAGACGATGCCGGGAGAGTCTAGCAACTTGAGCTTTTTGTCTAGCTTGACTTCTCGTAAGCTGGTGGTGACGCCAGCTTCAGCGCCTGTCGGACAGGCGGTTTGCGAGCCACCCAGACGGCCGGTAAGGGCGTTGATAACTGATGATTTTCCAACATTGGGGTATCCAATCACACCCACTGATACCGACCGCTTGAGCTGTTTGGCATGCGCAAATGATTTCAGAGCCTTCAGAAGAGTAGCCGACGTGCCTTGTACTGTTAAAGATTTATGATCAAAAGTTTGGGCATTCGAAGCAGACCCACTCGCCCTTAGCGGTAGTGTCGGGAAGTATCTGCAAAGATAACCCAACCACCCTTTCAGTACGGTTGCTGGCACGAGATCGATCTTGTTCAAGATAAGGATTAATCGTTTCTCGCCGCCATCAGCCGCCATTATTTGTCTTTCCACATCACGAGAACGGGTACCTTCGGGGTCCCGGGCGTCCAGGACGTAGAGAATTACGTCGGCGGCATCGACCACTTGCTTGAACATCTTGTCAAAGGCTTTTCGCGAGGTATCTTTTCGAGTGCTCTTGGATTCGAGATCTGGAATGCCGGTTTCCGAATCTGAATCGTCATCAGATTCACCGCTGGTGCCGCCATGTTCGGCTTCATATTCTGCGGCTCTCGCTCGCGCTGAGGCCAGGAGGGCCGCCATTGTAGAACTTCCGGTCTATGCTTATTTAGTAATTCGCTCGAAAAGGGAAATGAGTATTTGTCATAGATGGTGGAACATACTCCAACATCAGCATCATCTTCATCCATAGCATCGCTACCAGGCTCGCTAGAACTCTCACCACCTTCTTCCAGGATCTGCATAGCGTCCTCTTCGCCCTCCACCCCATCCGCTAAAACCTTCCTCCTCTCCTTTGCAAGTTCTCTTCTTCGCAATTGCTCCTCTTCTTTCAGCCGCCTTCCCTCTTCAATCTCGGAAAGTAGGCGATCTTTGTACGGGAAGCTATTTGGGATATTGAGTTTGTCATTCTTCTTTTTTCGGTGGAGTTCTGGATGCTTTTTGGCCTCCTTTCGTTCCTTGCGGGCCTTTTCGTTGGAACGCTTCTCGATTTTATGGCGGAGGCGAACAGGGACCCGCTTAGACTTCTTTCCTAGAAATTGTCAGGCGGTAGGTTGTATCTCTGGATATCCAAAGAACTTACTTGGTTTGACCATTGTGAAATATTCTGGGGGCAGAGATGAGTTGTTTGATGGATTTGGTGGGGAATATTTTTTCCTTCGGTTTGTGAGAAATTTTAAGCCGGGTAACGGCTTATTCGCCCTGTTTGGCATGTGGGGCATCCAAGGGCATGAGCAGGGGAAGCGGCTGTGGGAAGATCTTGGACAATCTAATCTAATCTTCGATTGTCAGGTTACCCCAATTCGATACTCGAGTAATCTACCGGTAAATTATGCCGGGTAACCCAGCAGCCAATCCGTGAGACGAAACTTCTATGTAGCCTAGGCAACCTTACAGATAAACCAACCCTTCCAGTTCAACCAAATCTAAATGTTATCTTCTCCGCCAAAACAATGAGTGTCACAAAGCTCATCGAACATGTGCTGGAGGAGGTCTCTATCGACGGTTCTGAAGGTATTTTTAAGATCCTTTTTCCTTCCCTTTGAGATTCCTGTCATATGACTCTTTTTGCGCTTGGATGGCGGGGCAAGCACGATTCTACCAGAATATGAAATTTCCAAAAAAGAAAATCTCTATCAGTCGGTTTAGGAAGATCGGACGAGATTTATATTTGAATAATTGAGCCTCAATACCCTTTTCGTCAAGGCTGGATAATTCCTGATTTTTTGACTCGGGCTTGCACTGGTTCGAGTCACGCAGCCATTATTATCCTGAGCATTTTTCCTGAGCATGTTTGTGGAGAGTTGCTAACTAGATTTCAACCACCAGGCACGACCATAAAGCAACTCTTCGCCTATGTGACTGAATTCTATACTAGAACTCTTGTACCGAAAGTCGAAATTAATTCTTTATGTGGGCCACCGCAAAATCCTTGGGGTCCCAGTGCGTCTGGAGGAGGAGGGGGAGAGGTGGATTCTGTGTCTTCGACTACACCACAGGGCCAACCTGTGTATTGGGGGGTTCCGAATATGAGGGATGAGTTCCAGGATTATGTCTGGGATATCTTACGACATCAGGATGATTTTAAGGTTGGGATCAATGGTGAGGGAAATGAATTGTCATTGAACGAGATTGTCGCCGATTTGAGGAATCAGATCGAAGATAATGGGGAGGAAGCGAACGGGGAAGGAAAAATATGGAGGGTCTATACCTCTGACGCGAGGCATTGGAAGGCACTTACTGGCCATGGCCCGGATTTGAAGAGGGTGAGATACCTTTTTCTCGAGTCTACAGGGTGTTCAGAGCCTTGTACTGACTGATATGCACATCAAGGTCCCAAATGCTGTTTTCAAATGTTTGGAAGTAATTGCTAAACATAGAGAACAAGGCCTCATCCAACCGGAATTGACCAAGATTACTGGTCAGGATAAGAAATCTGTTGCTGGGCGTACAACTATTCTCAAGAATTTGGGCCTGATTGAGAAAGTTAGCGTATTAGCAAAAAGTCTCAACACTAGTAAACTAACTCTTACGAAATATGCTCTGCAGCGCGATATCAAACGTCAGGTCGCTCAAGAATCAAAAGAGGTTGTTAAGAAGAAAGGGAAGAAGTTTCTCGATAACAAAAACGATGCGGCCAATATCGCCTGGACTGGGGCCACCATTGATACCGAGAAATTAATCAAGGCTATCTTCTCAGAGCTCAGGGGGGCGAAAAACCAGGTCTTGATGCATAGTGATTTGAAACGAAAGCTGGTACGTGAGAAGGATTGTTTCTAAGAGTAGCTACTAATTTGAAATGCTTAGGGTATGGACAAATCCCGGTTCCACTGGCGATGTTTCTCTAGAATCCTACGGAAATTGGAGTCCTTGGGAGTCGTAAGAAGAATCAGGGTTCCACTCAAGATCTTAAGAAAGTATAAGAAGACACAAGGCCCTGCTGAGATCGCTATAACCGAGAAATGCCATGCCCGATGTGTTCGGCTCATTCGTGAGATGGAGAAGGGAGATTGGAGCAAGGTCCTTACTACATTCTCTAAGCGGGAGTTCGTGATGGAAGACGAGGATGATTGTGAAGCCGAGGGGTCGGAAGACGAAGCAGCTAAAGGTAGTAATGATATTGAAGATGAAGACCCCGTGGTCGCCCAGGAGTTGGGACAGGTTAATGTCGACGAGGCGGTAGAAGAAATTGTTAGAGATCCACCACAGTGGAGAAAGGACAAACCTTTGACGACTACGATCTTCGATATTGTGGATTCTTGTGGGAAAGATGGCATCTCAAGCATGGTGATACCTCGCGCTAAAACTCATTGATTGATTGATTGATTGCTAACTGAAGTTTAGGATTTGATGTACAATACTATAGGAAGTTTTTATTACAGGCCAATGGACCAAATACTTCACCGATTAACCGATTACCCACAGCAATCACAGCCGCCACAATATATGCACCTTGCCATTATTCGTGAAACCGGTATATCTGGGCGCCAGACTCATTACAGGTATTTCAGCTACCGGTGGCACCAAGAATTGGTAGCCGAAGGTGTAGCAGTGCAGCCATGGGGGCCCGCGATCAAGAAAAAGGGTTCGAAGCAAGTTTCACACGGGGCTATAACCCGAGTCGCGGAGACACCTCTATCCCTTGACAAATACGGGTTTTCGGCTCCTAATACTTCCAGGCTTCTGAAGAGCGATGGCTCTGCTACCCTCTCCGAAAGCCAACGGGAGGGGAAAAAGAATGAGCGGCTTGATTCCCTCAAAGCCCAGTTTAGAGTTCTCCGGAATAAAGCAGGCGAAGAGAAATTAGATTGGAAAAATTCTTCACGTAAGAAGCCCAACGAGGATTCCAATTTTTGGTCAAGAAGCTTACATTTTGGATAGCTCGCGGTGGGAGGCCCCGGAAATATGAGAAGGGGAAAGAGCCATACCTAGCAGCCAAGAGACGCGCTGAGGCCAGACGAATTATCGCCGAAAAGGTTACTAGCTCAGTTGAACCAGACGGTGCGGGCCCAGACGGGGCCATGCGAGGAAGGTCACTATCGAATGAAGCTGAGGGTGACGCTTTAGAGAGGGAACCTCCTTCAAAGAGAGCTAGGATCGAGGAGCTTTTAAACCGGGAGGACCCGGAACCATTACCACCCCCAAAACGACGTGGACGACCACCTGGTGTTAAGAATGGCGAGGGCAAAAAGAGACAGGCAGCCAAAAAACGAGAGAAGAGACCTAAAGTACTACCGAAGAGGTCTACGAAGAAATCGGGGGCGCCGCAGAAAGCCCAGGAGCCTGAGGAGCAACAGGAACTGCAGTTTGGCCTCACTGGTACTGGTCCCGAGCGAGATCTCCAAGAAAATACCGGATCTCTGGGAAAACGCAAGGCTCAATCCCCAGGTGGGGAAACGGGACGGGCAAAGCGTAGAAAAGAAACCGGTCAAACAAGTCCTCTAGAAGATGACGGAGTGATAATTTATGATTCCATCGTTGTTAGGCCAAGTACCGAGCTCGCACCGGACGCCGGGACGATCAACGGTGCGGAACCGGTACTCGCGGGGCCAACTCCAGGGAATGTTGAGCAGTCTGTTGGCCAACCTTTAAAGGAACCAGCTAGGGTAGTTGATGGCGTACAGCTGGAAATCGAGCATCTAGATGTTGAAGGTAATGATTCCTATGGCTCGATTGGAGGGATGCTCGCCATATCTCGTCAGCAGGTTGTTCTCGACCTCCTCAAGGAAAATAATGGAGTATTTCCTAGCGGGAACGAACTGCGCCACGCATATAGTAAGCGATACCAAAAGAGCAATCCTAAAGCAGGGGTTTGCGATCGACGATTGATTCGGGGCATCGTTCAGTCTCTCCAACACAGGAAAATGGCGTATCAGATCACATTCGACTTCATCAGTTCGCGGGGTATCTTTATCACCAAAAAGTTGTTAGTCGACTCTCGCTTGACCCCAGATTCGCCCCTTGTGGATGATATGGTTAGGGAAATGATAGCAGCAGACGGAAACCTTTGGTTCCCTCCGAACACTGAATTACATGAGGATATTCAAGAGCGATTCGTGCAACCTCCTAGCTGGTCATTGTCAAAGCCTAGAAAATCCGAGGAAGTAGAATTCGACAGAGTTTATCCAACCTCAGTCTCGGAACTAAAGCAGAAGCGTGAGGCCCGGGCGGCGGAGCGTGCTGCGACTAAGGCTGCAAAGTTAGGCGTTGTTGCCCGACCCCGTGGCCGCCCACGCACGTACCCCGTGGACGAAGTGTTTAATCACCGGGCGGGTGGCAAGTTTACAGATCAGCAGAGGGAAGAGGCAGCGATTCGGCGTCGGGCGGAGCTCAAAGCTGAGAAAGAACTAATGAAACTGAATCACAAGTATCGGACTAAGGCTGCCAATACCGACTCTTTTGATCAATCTCCAATAGTCGATGGTCTACCGAGAAGGGTTTGGTGGAATGAATTTGTTGAGAGAGATACGAACGAGCCGAGAGAAACGGACCCATTTTTACAGCAAATATATGAAGTTGAGAAGTGGGAGAAGACAGCTGGGCCTGAGGGACTTCGTATGATGGCTGGGAAAGCAGATGGCATGGTCACGATTAATCTATTTGCACCTCCAGTTGAGAAGGGCGATAATTTTGCACAAGCACCGGTGGCAAATATGGATAATCGTATTGCAGCTCCGGATTTCAGTGCGCCGTTACCTGCTGGGCCGAAGAAGCCTGGCCCTAAACCAAGGCCTAAGAAGATCCGAAACGACCCAGCCAAGGCACGTACTGTGGATGTGTTGATGGGAGAGCAGCCTGCGGAGAGGAAACGTAGACGCCCAGGGACATACGAAAAACCATTAACTAGGCGTGATAGAGCAATGGCGGCAATCCGTGATAACCAATTGAAGTCATCTGATGCGGAGCTTTTAACAGAACGTAAGCATCAATATCGAAATTAGTTGCTTTGCTTAGCTGACGTTCTTGTTGCATAGTTCCGCCTAGAAGATTCCAGTTCAGGAATCAGTACATCATACCCAAGGAAGACGAAGATACCCTCCTGATCGCTGTGATTATTGTTAGAACGATATTCGGCGGTTGGGATAGGAAGATCCATTGGGATCTTCTCACAAAAGCCCTCCCTCAGCATTCCGTGACCACCTTACAGCGGCGTTGGCCTCGAGTCCGCGACACTCATAAAGCGCATATGAAAAAACTTCAGGCTGAGTTTGAGGATATGTTTCTTGAAGCCTACGAAAGTGGAGAAGTTCCAGCTTTTGACCTGGACGATCCTTCGTCATTCGACTTGCTATTTCATGTGAATTGGTTTCGTGAGAATCTTGAGTTGCCTGAGTGAGTTTATCATATTATGTCTAGATTACCGATGCAAAAATTACTGACTACTCGGGATACAGGGCTCAAGCGGTTCCCCAGCTTCCTGCTACCCGTGAGGCCTTTGACGCTCAGTATGACCTGCGGGTGGGGCCACCAAAGCCATGGAGAAACGACTATCATAACCCTCTCATGACTATGGGACATAGGGTTAATCATTTTGTGTGCCATTCTTATGACTTGCCTTTGGACGATGGAAAAGGCAAAAGCAAAGACGAAGACGAAAAGGAAGTGGAATACATCAAGTCGGTAATAAAGGTAACTTCTCGTTTAGTTCCCCGTCATCCGGTGCCTTGACTGACCTGCTTTTAGGCCAATATCGTCACCGATTCCCCCGACGACAATCCAAAGAGAGCCTTCGATATATTACACTCTTGTCCTGAACGTGTTGTCGACGCTGCGTTCTACAATCTCTCCATTAGTAGAGCAATCTCACATAAAAAGAGAGACCGTCTTAGAGCAACTCCGGGGCCGAATTATGAGTTTACAGATAAATTCCACATGGCGCTCAAAACTCCTATGGACGAGAATGTATTTGCTCAGGCCGTTGCATATGAACGATATCTCGAGGAAAACTTCTCCAAGTATAAAGCAATTGAGATATCCCCCCTGACCAATGATGGATCCATGGCGTGTATTTTTGCCATGGCTGCTACTCGTAAGGTATGGACCTGCTCCTCCACTACGCCTTGAATATGGGTAACTGACTTTCTCCATAGATTCTACTAGGGCGGAGCGGTTATGTAGCCGACGAATTCGGTCTAATAGACGGCTACAAGACCCGCGCAATGGACAAGAAAAAGGTCGACTTCAAAGTACACATCCGTCCCGGACCCGACTTTCTCCGGAAGCCTAGCCCAAGTCCGGCCCCTCCAATCCCGCGAGGAAACATGGATCCCGCGAGCAGAGACCCCATCCGCCTATGGATCAGTCTCGACGGAACGGCCGTTGCGGGCATGTGGCTGAAGGTGCTAACGGCCGTTGCTACAACCATCACGAGCCGCCCCGGAATCACCAATCGGGAGATATCCGAAGTACTTTTTCCCTGTGTCTCTCTAGTCGAACTTGACGATATACTTGGGTGGTTGGTTGAGCGCGGGTGTGTGGAGCGCAGGGGTGAGGGGGCGGATGCGGGGAATTGGGCCTGTGAAGGGTATTTTTTGGCTTTCAAGGGGTTAGATTATCTTCTTGCTTGAGCTCTTGGAGGTGGTTGGTTCGGGTGATATTGTGAAATGGGGTCGGGGGAGGGACTGGAGTTTTCTTGTTTGGTGTGACTTTCTTTTGTACAATAGTACTTGGGATCTTTGTATGCCTACTTTTGTTCTCTTGTATACGTATTTTCTGCCGTAACTTGTAATAGATACCACGGAGAGGGAGTTGTGCCATTGATTTGTGATGGTTTTTGCGAGCATGATGAGGTGATCCCCTATCTCTTTTCACTCTTCCGGTGGCGATAGCACTCATGGGAGGCTGCATACCATAATCAAGTATACAGCACAAGATAATACCATTACCCTTTCTTGTTTGTTGATCTCTTGTTACTTCACTCACTCACTCCTCGACCCCAATACCGTAAATTTATAACTTGTAATCTAAATCATATGTAACTTGGCTTATGTAACTCCACCTTCTGCTATCCATAAGCATAAGTGGGGAAGCCACAGAAAGCCCAGCCCCAACCTCCCGCGTAGACTACCGTATAATCCTTCAACCCCCGTACGATACCATCGGTCATTTCGCGGGGATTCACTCCTTCCATACAAATCTACGCAGCGACAGAGAATATCCTAAGCTAACTCCTAATTGATACGGATGCCAGTGAATTTTCAAACCCCCTCTTTAACATCACTACAAAACCGTGGCATCACTGCATCTCGCTACTGTGAGCCTATGATCTCAACTAACCTTAATTTTCCGAGCCTTAAGGCTAGAATAAGCTTTATTATGTAAGGTAAGCCCACTGTTAGGCTATCGTAACCGTGTGGTAAACCCCGTTGACTAAAAATGGAACTGTTTTTCGAGAAAGAAAAAAGAAAAAAAACGCCGCACCCGCTCGTTGAGCAATGGTTTGCCGGGAGCGGTGCTACTAATCATTAGCTGCTTCACAACCGTCGGCGATGACTTTATAACGCTGTACCGCGAGGTAACAGAGGAAGAAAAAAACCAGAGAAGATGGGTCTAAGGGATCAGCGGGATGGGAAGAGTAAAGACAGGATGTCCGCCGTCCTTCAGCCAGCTTGTCGGATATATGGCCAAATGAGGTTTGCTCCGGAGTCATAACTTACCGGTATCTGCCTTCGGGATTCTGTCCTGCTTCTTTTTGCGCTTCTGTCCTCCCTCCCTTCATCCTCTCTCTCCTCCCTTTTCTCGAGAGGGATTGTTCCATCGCAAGCATCCCAAACCTCTGTCAAACTATGGAGAAAGAATCAACCGACTCACCTCCCGGCCGCGCGCAGTTGCGACAACCCGGTTCGGCTGAGGGCGGGGCGGATCATGAATTTGAAAAGAAATTGGTGCGAAAATTGGATAAGCACATTGTTCCTATGATTATGCTTTTGTATTTGTTTTCGTTCTTGGATAGGTTTGGTTCTTTTCTCCTCTATTTGCCCCGCTATCGAGGTGGAGGACTGGACTAATGATTGACCGGTGATGATGGTGGGTAGGGTTAACATTGGTAATGCACGATTGTATGGATTGGAGGAGGACTTGGGACTCAAAGGGAATCAATTCCAGACCTCAGTTTCGATTTTGTTCGTGACGTATCTTGTCTGTCATCTCCCTAATTTCTAAAGTGAGGGAAAGCGAAGATGGAAGGCTGATAATTGTCGCATGTATAAAGGCGTTTGAAATCCCAAGTAATCTTGTATTAAAAAAGTTCACACCCAGACGATATAGTAATCCTCCTCACCTACTGTCACTCACCCACTAGCCCCGTAGCTAACTTATCCCAGTCGCAGCGATAACCACAATCTGGGGCATTATCGCAACCTGTACCGGTCTCGTAAACTCCTATGGGAGCCTCCTTGTATGCCGTCTCCTCCTCGGCACCGTAGAAGCTGGTTTGTTCCCCGGGTTAGCAGTCTACCTTACATTCTTCTACACCCGCAAAGAGCTCGCCCTGCGCATCGGCTACCTTTTCGTCTCTGCCGCGCTGGCCGGTGCCTGCGGTGGTCTCTTAGCCTACGGGATCGGCTTCCTAGACGGGAGGAATGGGATGAGGGGGTGGCGGTGGATCCTTATAATCGAGGGATTACCGACGATTGTGCTTGGCTTGGTGACCTATTTCTTTCTGGCGGATAACCCGGCAGGGGCAGGGTACTTGACCGAAGAGGAGAAAAGGTTCATAGTTGTAAGGAGAGGGCGAGAGGTAACACAGACCGCCAGTGCCCAGGAGTTTCATTGGGAGGATGTTAGGAAGTGCTTTTTGGATTGGAAGTGTTGGGCTTTGTATGTTTTCCTTCCTAAGAAATCTGCTATAGAGGGTGGTTGGACTAATGATAGTAGTGCATTCGCGCAATTCGGAATAGACACTATGCTATACGGTCCCTCCCCCACCTTTATATTCACTCTAGCTTTCATACTAACCCCACTCACAGGCTTTAGCACCTTCCTTCCCACAATCATAAAAGCCATCGGCCACTGGTCCACAGCACAGGTTCAAGCCCTCACAATCCCCTGCTACGCCCTCGGCGCAATCACATACCTTATTGTCGCACACATCTCCGACAAGCAGCAGCGCAGAGGTATGTACACTGTAAGCTTTGCTTGCATCTCCATCGTTGGGTACGGGATTCTCCTATCCGACGTTTCCAGCGGTGTGCACTACTTTGGCTGTTTTCTCGTCGCCACGGGGTTGTACGTGTCTGTGGGGTTGCCGCTGGCTTGGCTGCCAAATAATTGCCCCAGGTACGGGAAGAGGGCTGCTGCGTCGGGGTTTCAGCTTACGGTAGGGAATGCGAGTGGGATTATGGCGCCATTTGTAGGTTTTGTTGTTGATGCGATAACTTAGTTGCATTGGGAGGTGCTGACCTGTGGTGAATAGATTTATGTGTCCAAAGATTCTCCGAGGTTTGTTTTTCTTGTCCCCCTACTTGTAATAGAATCATGACCTAAGTGAGTTACAAACAGATACACAAAAGGACATGCAGTATCCCTATCAATGGTAGGCTTTGCAGCTATCACTTACACTTTCCTGTGGGTGAGTATTCCGCATTTCCCCCCCTTTACACCTCATCCGCTATTTCAGCACTGACGCTCCGTCAGTACTGGTTCTCAAAACTAAACGCCAGTCGAGAACGTGGCGAGGAAAACGCAAAAATCGTTGGCCTGAGCGAAGAGGACATTGCAGAGTTAGGCGATGAATCGTAGGTTCCATTCACTAATTAGTACGCAGGTAGTTACTGATAAAAGCGATCACAGGCCGAGGTTTCGGTATACGATCTAAGAATGTATAGCTGGAGAGAAATGTTTGATGATTCAATGTGTATTCTACGAGTCGCGATACGTTATGATACCAAATTATGTTAGAGACTTGTGCGAATGGGGGTTCTATGAGTTATCACTCTACCGCCACTAACCTACTAAAATCCGTATTTCCGTCTTTATTCGCTGGATGAGACTGATATCGCGGATTTGGTATCACAGCACTCCCGCTGCACATTGCGAGTACACTTATCTGTGCAAGCTGCAACTACCCCTTTGGACACAAAGGGATCTTTCCCGCAACCAGTAATAAATAACCATAATTTCCCTTCTCCTGAGGATATATCTCCTCCAATAACGCGTTCAACATTTGACAACCACCATCTCACCTCCCTACCCTTTAGCTTCGATCGTAATGTTTCTTCCAGCCCGACAAAATACTGTGCAGAAGCTCGACCTTGACAAATTATGTATTATATCAAATCCCAAACCACCTTATCAGTATACCGAGGACGGTGAAGCCCCGGATTTCGCGGACCAAATTTTCTCGGCGCTTTTCTCCCACATGTTTCTTTACTCACCCGGCTATCCTGCTCCTTGGCATGGTATGGAGCGTGTGCTGCAGAGATAGATACCCGCCGGGGAGAATGGCACTGATTTCGCCCCCGACTGATGTGCCTAAGCGAAGACAGGGAGATAACTTGCACAAGAGACGTGAGCACCTAGGGGTAGAATCGGCCGCCACTCCTCCTATTCGGAGCTCGAAAATTATATATCCCCCCCACAAAAGCATTTGCTGGGCTTATCATCTCAAAAGAGCTGATGGCTCCGGGGAAGAGACTCCGCAAGCCTAGTGAACCAAGAACCCCGTATTCTGACTCGGTTAAACAGAGGAAGATCACGGGATCCCGTACGGTATCTTGCGAAATTCCAAGGTGCTTTTGGGGAATCTCTTCGGTCTGGCGAGGTTTTTTCCTTTTATATATGAAAGTAGTGAGGAGTCACTACTTATCACTCGATTATATCGCGGTGTACAGTACTGTACACAGTATCGCTGTTGGGGGATACGATAGGAACTTTTGCTGTGTGGTTATGGGACTTGCGGTTTCGGCTGGTCTGGTGTGACTTTTTGAATGGTGTTAATCATAATTCTAAGTCGACCGATGAGCCAACGGGTCTCAAGCCACCCGTGTATTCCGTGGCCTTCCGAATCCTATCCTGAGTATCACACTTCCCCCCGCCAATGGTATCCCTGTTGTGACTACTTCTCCGAACATGTAGATTCTTTATGGCCTGCAACTGGTGGCCAGCTCTATGATTTGTCTCCTCTTGTTCACTACTCCCCCCCCCTCAGCCCTCGGGCCGGGATACCTCACCACAGACCACCTCACTCTCCCACCCGAATCACGTGCCATGTAACCAGAAACCCCTCTCTCTGAAAAACGACAGAAACCAAGCGCAGCACCTCCCTCTCCCCCTCCCTCGATAACAGAATCAAGATTGCGATACCCTTACGCCGGGATAGCACGGGCTTTCAATTATTCGCCCATGCCGGCAATTCCTATTTTCCACAAACGGTCAGGTCGATAATAGACGTTATCATCTTTGACTTTACTTCTCACGATCTCCTGCGCAAATAATATAGTCCGGCCAAGTATATATCAGACCATTTCCGCGAACTGAAATTTCCGTCCACCCACTCATTCAACGGCATCGCCCGGACGTTAGAATCCGCCAGGGCCCAAAACATAGCAAGACATCGCGGATTCCAAAGAACCCGAACGAAATCTCCGACACACTCCCTGCAAGCCACAATGCCACCGGGAGCTGTCCGTCGATTTCCCTCCTGGTTTGGCTATCGTGGATGATTAATTTCCTTTCCCTGATATGTGGGCCAAGCTTCGCGTACGTCTACCCCGACGATGGCTTTGGATCTGCCATTGATACAATCGCGCTTACATACTCAGGGGTGACAGCCTATGTGCCCTCTCGCTAACTGTTTTTATTCAGATACTTTTGAATCACTGTCCACCACTCTCCCAAGGGAAATACTCGGTCCGTCAGCGCTTACCTTAGGTGGTGGCAGAGGAGGTCACTTTATGAGCCCCTACACGCAGCTAAACATTCCTCTGGAAGAGTGCACAGCTATCGTGACTATCCCGGCTGTGGAAATTTCATCACGACACATCACTCGGTGGATAGTTGCACCCGGTCGGGTCGAGTGCATGACCATGGGGCCCGAAAAATGGAGGGTCATGCCGTATCGTTTACTTTAAAAACTTTCGGAATATAGCTGGAAGCGGTATTCTCTCAAGGCTAGTTAAAAACAAATGTAAATAATTCCACTAGAAAGCTCTATCAAACACTCCTATGATACATTATAAAAACCTGCTAGAAAGAGAGCAATAAAAGCATCATTTACCACCTACCCCACTACCCAGCCCCCTCCTTACTCCAAAGAAATAATTACCAACCTTCTCCCCACCCCTAACCTCCCTCCACCCAAACCCAGGCACATAAACACACCCCATAACAAGAATATCCCTCCATCCCTCCTTCTCTTCAAAAAACTCCCTCAGCTCCTCCACATTAACGTACTTATTCCAGTCGTGCGTCCCCCTCGGTACGACCCCCAGAATATCCTCGGCGACAAGCTTTGTCGTAAAAAAGCTCGTCCAGGTCCTCGCGATCGTGGACAACGCAAGCCACCCCCCGGGCCTAACATGCTCCATGGCGGCCGTCAGGAACGAGCTCGGGCGCGGGACATGCTCTATGACTTCCATTAACGTGACGACATCGAATTGGCTCTGCTGGCCCTGGAGCTCTTTCGGGAGTTGTTCGATCGTGGTATTGATGTAGTGAAGTTTGCCCCCAGTGAGCATGGGGTCCTGTCGCGCGTGCTCGAGCGCGACGGAGAGAACTTCTTTGCTCGGGTCGATCGCTAAAACGGACTCTGTACTCGGTAGTCTTGCGAGCGCCTCCGCAAGTATTCCGCCGCCGCAGCCTATGTCTAAGAAGCGGAGCTTCCCGAGCTTTTCCGGGGATGTGCGTGCGGGGGAGGTGGCTGGTATTGGTGAACCTTTGAGAACGCAACGTTGGATAAAGGAGAGACGGATTGGGTTCATTAAGTGCAGGAGGCGGGAGGAGCCATGGGGGTCCCACCATGTCGAGGCTAGGTTTGCAAAGTGCGAGATTTCGGTTTCGTCAACAGAGCTGCTTGAGTGGGGCCTTGTGAAGTTGGCCCTGAGGGATTTAGGAAGAGGTGTTAATGAGGGCCGTACTCGAAGGAAAGGGGTTATTTTTGAAGACATTATTCGTTTGGCGGGGTGGAATGTTGTAACAGGGGGGGGTGTTTGTTTGAAAGGGATGGCATGATGTTGAGATAAGAGTCTGGTAGCCAGTGGTAGGCAAGAGGCCAACCCTAACCCTCGGGAAGCATGGGACCCCCGAAATTTCAAGCTAGGAAACAATTACTACACGTTGCACTCGATTTTCTGGATATGGGAAATATTGGGAATACTGGCACGGAATCAAATAATTTAGACCATCTACAACCCAATATCATAATTATCATGCAATAAACCCACCCACCAACCAACAAAACTCAATTACTTGAACGGCGCAGATATAGGCTCGATAACAGTACCTTTCTTGACCATAACCCTCGGCATCGTAGAATCCTGGAACGTGGTCTTCGTAGTCCATTCAGGCCCAATGGGGATGCGTAGACTGCGTTCGTATTGCTGCCGGGATTCGAAGGGGAAAGGAAGTGCAGATGCTTCATATTTAACGTTCTAAGGGAGAGCGTTAGCATTATTGGTAGCACAGCCGATTCGGTAGTTTAATACCTTCTTCACACGCTTCTCATTGATAATAACTTTCTCAAGCTTCTTATCCTTCCGTTTATTCTTATCAACACCCTTGATCGTCTTGGAAAACCTATTGTCCTTCTTTCCTTTTCGCTCTGTGAGACCGGCTCCGGTCCAGCTACCCCATCCCGGAATCCTGGTGTCGATAACTTGGTCACCCTCCTCGTCGATCTTTCTCTTCTTCTCCGCCTTGAACTCTGCGACAACATTGTCACCTGCGAAAGCCCGTTTCACAAGTTCCCGTTGATCAAGATTTACGCCCTTCATTCCTTTGGTTGGCACCAGATTGATAGCTCCTTCGTCATCTTCATCCCCTTCTTCGCCGCCGCTATCGCCATCGCTGCCGGATTTGCGCTTGGTTGAAGCAAGTTTAAGCGTGGCATTCATATCAATCTCGATATCCGGTTCGGGGCCATCACGATCTTTGAGCGCTTGTTTTCGATCCTTGGAGAGCTTGGAGTTTATCTTTGCGTTCTTTGATTCCTGCCTCCCGGCTACCAAAGACTGAGCTTTGGGCCTAACAAGGCTAGAAGTGGAGTCTTGAGCAAGCCATGGGTTGGGCTCTGGGGCCCTCTTCTCCTCTCCCTCGGGCAAAGGCCTGGATGAAGCACTGTCCTTTTCGCTAGCCTTTGCTTTCTGGTTAGAAAACTGTAGCGGCGGTACGCCAGGTCGCGAGAAAGGGTTCTTGGGTATACTAAAAGACGCCTTGTTTATTATTGTAACTTCGGCCTCATCCAGACTATCCCTGCCATCCTCATCTTCGCTCGAGGGTTCAGGCTCCTCGAATTCAGACTTGTTTGGCTTAGTCTTCTTGGCTGTTTCTTTTTTCCTTTTTCTTCCAGCTCTAAAGATCATCCTTCCGGTATCATTAACTTCTTCCTCGCTCTCATCACACCTATCCGACCTATCGCCATCTTCCAAAGCCTGCCGTAGACCCTCAATTTCGGCCTTATTCCCTTTCCTCTGAGCAGCTTCGGCATTTTGCATGAACTTGAGGCCCATCAACGTGCTTTTTTTGTGTTGATCCTTAGCAGAATCACTTCCATTCTCCAGCTTTTCTAGCTCCGCAAGTAACCGCTGCTTTGCTTGTTGCTGATCTTCGTTAAACAAGTCATCCTCTTCATCATCACTGCTCTCAAACTCCTCATCCTCCCCAAGAACTGCTTTCCCAGCAATCCTCATTCGAAGCTCTTCCGAGCGCTTTGCCATCTCTACCGCGCCATCCTGCGCTTCCTCATCCCACATAGTCCTTCCTGAGTCCCTCATTCCTTTAGACCACTTACTCTGCTTATGTCTCAAAGTCATTCGCTCTTCCGCCCTTTTCCTCTCCCTCTCCATAATATCTTTTTCATTCAGCGCGCCGCCACGCTCAAGAGCCAGAGCCTCTTCAATGGCGTTTTGCTGCTTTCCCCTCTCTTTTTTGAGGATTCTGTGGTAGGATTTCGACTTGATCTTCTTGATACGCTTCGCCTTGACCTCTTCCCGGTACAGGAGTTCGCGCGCAAGCCGAAGCTCGGCTGTGCGTTTCTGCACCTCCTCCACGGATAGTTTATTTGTTTTCAGCTCTTCAAATTCTCTGATAGACTTTTCCGAAGCCATATTCGACTCCTTCAGGATTCCAGAGATAGTAGCTTCAAGTTCGGTTAACGGGGTAGGCTGGGAAGCTGAAAGCACAGCGATTTTCTTCGGCGCTGGTAATCGTGCATTAGGAGCATTGGCCAATGGGAAATGAAGATGATCTGCCTGTCGGCTATGCTTCACTGTATCTGTCCAGCGGCCGAGCGCCTCTTTTGACTTCTCGTACGCAGCTGCCCGATCTAACTTGTCCTGTTGCCTCTTTGCCAACGGGGCCGAGAGCTTCCCCTGTA
This sequence comes from Tuber umbilicatum, assembly GCA_003313605.1. Classification (NCBI taxonomy): domain Eukaryota; kingdom Fungi; phylum Ascomycota; class Pezizomycetes; order Pezizales; family Tuberaceae; genus Tuber; species Tuber umbilicatum. The sequence goes on from QLOI01001268.1 coordinate 53,132, forward strand.
CTCCTGGCTTACTGGATTTTGATGGCGCACCGTCGGTGATGAGCTTGAGCGATTGTTTGAGCCTGGAATCGGTGATGGTGGGCATGAGGTCCTCCACGGTCAGCTTATCGGAGGTTGAAGGTATAGTTAAATTGTACTCGTTCGGCGTCTTCCCCTCATTAGGGTCATTTCCTCGGACTCTCTTTGGTGATTTCGTCGTAGAAGGAAGCGAAGATATGATCACCTGAAGCTCTGCAAGTTTCGAGGGGTCTTCAGGCGTTTCGTCCTCTTCAGAGAAACTGGCAATCGATTCCTCATCGTCCTCATCCCCAGATTCAGATTCACTACTCATAGAGTTATCGCTGAGCTCATCATCCTCTCCCTCTTCGTCCTTAGAGACTAGCCGCTGAGGCTTCCTCTTCGCCTTTTTATCGACAGCCTCCTCCTCATCATCTCCAGAATCAGATCTATCCAGCATCTCTGACAAGTCTATAAACCCTTCTCCATCTTCGCTACTCTCGTCACCATCTTCACTCTCCTCCTCCAAACCCTGCCCGGGCTTGCTCTTTTTCTTCTTCCGGGTAGAGGTACTCCCCCGGAACGTGAAATCCGCAAACCTCTCCTCATCGCCCTCACCCAGTGCCTCGTCGCTGTCGAGATCGCTATCATCGTCGCTGTCAACAAGTCCCATTTTCCACTCATTCCCTTCAGAATCGCTGCCACGGTCTATCCCGTCCACATCGTCCTTTCCCCCACCTTCGTTGTTGCCGCCGTCATTTCTTCGAGACCGTGAAGGACTATGATTTCTGAATCTACGAGCTCGAATGGAAGGTTCCGCGGAGAATTCAGCGGAAGCGATTGCGAAGGCATTTTGCGCTCGACCGCACGAGCCCTTGCGCATTTTTCGACGGTTGGAAGGAGGAGCCATTGCTGCGCAATTGGGGGTTTTTTTTAATGGCAGAGGTGCAGTTTTGTGGTTTTGGTGGGACAAGAAATTTTTGGAATTGAAAATTACAAGGATCGATTTACTCAAAGCACCTTTGGGTTGCTTCTGCTAGTAGTTTAGTGCCAAGGATTTTACAGAGCGGAGCCGCATGCCCTCAGCAGATCATCAATCATCACTCGTACTGATCTTAGATGATGCTCTTGATGGCCCCAAACCGGTAGCTTGAAGCCGTAAAGAGACTCTTGGAGCCAGGATTGGCTCCGTGACCAGACGTTCCATATGCCCTCAGAAGAGATCTTTTCACCAAGTTATGTACTGTACCCCCGCGAAACTCAAACAAAGTCAATACGTATTTTTACACAAAGCTGCCATAGCATATTTTTCGCCCAGCCAGACACCCCCAGAAAAATCCCACAAAAACCCAAGACTGGTAGTCTTTTCACAAAACTGACAGAATACCATTGAAGAACGGGTACTGTACAGTACTCACGCGTATTTGCCAAGAAAAACGCCGGGTACCTGAACTAATGGAGGCCTCAATCCACATGGGGAGGGTGAGAGATTCCAGAGCACCAGTAAAGCTGAGTTCAGAGGAAAAAAAGGTGACAGACAATGATCACCCTCAGTTATCCATTCTGGGTGTCGAGCAGGAGGAGGTCAAGAAGAAAATCTTAGCGCTGCACAGAACAATTAAAAATGTCCAAGGAACTCAGTTGGGGAAACAACACCGGGCGTTATCAGTCAAGATCTCCAATTTGAAACAGAAAGTCAGGGCTACCAGACTTAGGCAAGTGCGAGAGGAATATTACTGGCAATACAATTACTTGGAAATCTCAAATCAACTTAACGATAAAGAAGATCCTTACTAAAAGATTTCAACTGCTATCCCCAATTGTAAACTAGCCCCACGTACCCAAATCGCCAGATACTTCTTAGGCTACACGAAGTTTGATATTTCCCAAGTTATAGTGGATATGGTAGAATTGTGCCGCGATGGGGTTACAGAACCTTCTCGACATATGGAAGACCCTATTTTGGACTGCCAAGTGGCAGTACCTGAAGGCAGACCTCCGAGTGATATAGCGAGCGACTCTGTCACAACATCTCCCCCAACAGCATCTAATGCGCACTCCTTCTGGTCTTCTGCTTGAACATGCCCCTTTTGCCTCAAAGACCCTGAAGTTTGCACCGTCCGTGGACCTCACGTCTATTCGACACCCCGGACCACAATCCAACACATACGAACTCATGTGGTTAAACTAAAATCGTGTGCAAGTGTCGATTGCCCCTACTTGGAATGTTCAATATCTCTAGAAAATGTTGACCACCTTAAGAAACATTTTGCTAAGGTCCACAGTCTTAGGTTATAGCAATAAAGGTGGACAAAGCAGGAGCGCGCTGAATACGGATTAGGGATTCAGGATTAACTAGGCGAAGACGTTTCACCTTCCGGAATGTAGGGTGACAGTAGAGTGACAGTATACCGGTATTTATTTGAACATACATGCATAGGATGAAACAATATTGAGAGTCAAGTTCAAGCACTTTTTTTGGTAGCATCGAGTGAGTTATTGGGGGTCTAATCGAATCATTTTAGATGGTTGCTTTGTCCGCAGCTCACGGAATGGCACAAGTCACTGGAAAGCCCCAGGCTGTTATTGTGGATGTTGACGTAGAGACATAAGGTAACCCCTTCCCAACCCCACCGTTTTCCCAGAGTAGCATCGTGTTGACGCAACATCCATGGTCTCGGAGCCGCCGTTCACAATGCCTCGTGCAGTGTTGGAAATTACGTTATTCCTTTCCTATCCGGTGATGTGGCTATGTTGGTCATGTGACACAGCCACATGACCGAGTATTATACTAGTGTATTCTAGCATGTTCTTTAGATTTCCTTGGTATGAGGCAGTGCTCGTGTAATGATTAGGGGTATATAAAGGGGCAGGTTCAGCTCTCTTATTAGACATCAACCACAACTTCTATTTTCCTCGCGATTGAAATCGCAACACCACCACCCATCGTGGGCTTTGCCCCCCCCCCACTATACCTTCCTGCCCTCGGGCAACCCTCCTCCTCCTCGGGCCTCTGCTCTTCGCTTAGGTTCACACAGTCGCATCTTCTTTGCTGTCGCCTCAGACGGCTGGGATACAGTTTGCGGTACGCGATCTTACTGTCGCTAACCTCGGTTGGCCTCCGACAGGCTTCAGTCGATTTCGCTCCTCCCCTTCTCCCCCCCCACAGGGAGCTAGGTGACCACCTAGTTCAGACACACACACGATTCCGATAGTCGCTTCGGTCGAGTCGTTGCTTCCGCCCTCCTCACCCGGTTTGATCCGCTTGCACCGTACTGCTACTCAATCCTCTCCTGCCACCATCCTGGGTGGCCACCTCCGCCCGCTCTCGGTCGGCTTCGGTTATTTCCGCCTCTACACACGGTTTCGCTTACGGTTTCGGGCTCGTCTGTCGGGATTCTCGGCCCGCCTGGCCTTTTGGGTACGACATCCAATGCTTTGCCGGCGGTTGGGGTTTTCTTTTGGGATTAGTTTGGGCTTTTCATGTTATCTCACTGTTCGGGTTGTTATTTCAGTAGCGTTCTGTTTATTGGGTTTCTTTTGGGATTACGGGGGGCGTTTTCTTGGTTACTTCCTGCTTGCTTTTGGTTTTCCTTAGGCGAGAGGTGCGGTTAGGCCCATACCAGAGGGTCTTGGGGTTTCCTTGTTTTGGCCGGGCCCGGGGAGGATACACAGAGGTTTTATTACGCCGTAGCTTAATTGTCTGTATGCGAGTTTTTGTACCTTAAGAAAACAATGAATCTATGATTGAAATCAAAAAAAATCAGCTCTCTTATTAGAGAGAGCGTGCAAGCTTGGATTAATCTAAAGTCTTTAAGATATATTGTGTTCATCATTGTTACTTCGCTATCACTGCAGTTAGTACAATAGATACAAATATTTTCATGCAGCCGTGCTCCTGTCCTCATCTTTGCCGGTCTCTCGCCCTTTACACAGGAGGGTGAAATGCGCGGTAGCAGGTCAGAATTCATCCACTACATTCAGGATGTGCTGGATCAGAAGGCGATAGTGGCACAGTACTGCCGGTACTCTGCTGAGATCAAAACTGGAAAGAACATCAAGCAGATGGTCAATCGCGCATTGTCCTTTGCCATATCTAATCCTAAAAGCCCTCTATAACTTACTACCGCTAGAGAGGTTTTAGAAGAAGATTTTGAGCCTTATACTCTCAATCAGGCTGTCTGGGATCCCATTGGCCCTACAGCGGTCACGGAGGACGCTGTGAACAGAATCTCAGAGACTTTATTGTCCGCTGAGAATCCGTTGGTTGTCACTGGCTACGCCGGGCGGAATAAATATGCTGTGCAGGAACTGGTTACCCTGGCCGATTCTGTGCCTGGCTTGAGGGTTTTGGATACATTGGGTAGTGATATGTGTTTCCCGGCGAATCACAGAAGCTCACTGGGTGTCATGTACGGCTTTCATGAGAAGATCACCACGGCAGATGTGATCTTGGTGATTGATTGTGACGTTCCTTGGGTCCCTACTCAGTGAGTCTTCCACCACCATCGCTTTATATTATTGAGTTAATATAGATTTGCTGGCAGGTGCAGACCATCCCCCAGAGCGGCGGTCTACCACATTGATATAGATCCGCTGCAGCAACAAATGCCCCTCTTCTGCATTGATGCGGATGCCTGCTACCGCGCCGATGCATACACAGCGCTAAAACAAATAAACTCTCACACGGCAGTTATGAAAATGGACTAAGTTACCCGTGATGCACAAATTCAGGTGTTGGACAATGAACGCGAAGCGCGCATGGCCAGACTAGAGCAGCAGGCAAAGCCCCACAATGACGGACAGCTATCCTGCGCACATGTGAAGATGGTCCTCCGAAACGCTATTCCTCAGGACCCGGTGATTATATTAGAAGCAGTCACTCAGACTGTCACAGTGGTAGACCAAATGAAGTGCTCCCTGCCAAAGACTATATTCAATTCCGGTGCCGGAAGGCATATGCCTCTCCTCTCTCTACTCTTACGCGCAGAAGCTAACATTCTCATTCTTAGTCGGCTGGTTCGGTGGCGCCGCTCTAGGCACAAAACTCGCCCTCGACAACGGCACCGCCAACTCTGGTCCATTCGTCGTAGCAATAGTGGGTGACGGCACATTCCTATTCTCAGTCCTAGCATCAGTGTACTGGATATCGCGCCGCTATAGGATCCCATTCCTAACCATCATCATCAACAACAATGGCTGGAACGCCCCGCTACGATCTGCGAAACTGGTGCACCCGGATGGGCTTAGTGCGCATGCGACGCACGAGGAGTTGAACATCAGCTTCAAGCCTAGTCCAGATTATGCTGGTATTGCGATTGCAGCGGGAGGAGGGGAGATTTGGGGCGGGAAGGCGGAGAAGGTGGAGAAGTTAGCTGATGTTCTGGAAGAGGCCCTCAGGGTTGTGAAGGGAGGGAGGAGTGCTGTTGTTGAGGTTGTTGTCATTTAGATAATATGGAATTGCGGAGGTAATGATTTTGGACACAGCAGTGGATAGGGAGTTTGAGTATCGTGGCTGGGTTAGATAATGCTGAGGTTAGCAGTCCACGGTAGTCTTCAATCCTATTTAATAGCTCAAAGTGGGGAATGAAACCACTCTAGTATATATTATACATACATATAGTTCTTGGACATGACTTATCGTTGGATGGCGATTGTACGGTACTGCACCTGTAACTAGTTGCAACGACACAGCAAAACCACACCAAAAAAGAGGAAGAAAAAACGATCCCGAGCAATTTGGGTTCACTGTATTAACCCCCCACGAATTACTACCAAATTGAGCATTCAGGTAGCAGAGAATATAGGATTGGTTTAATATTTTTCTACTCACACTGTTGTTGGACTTAGGAATCTGGAATCACTTGTGAAGAATTGCTTGGAAATTCACTTTCAGCACCTGGGATTTGAACGGTAGCTCATAGAAAGAGGGTCAAGCGCCCCAGCTAACACCCGCACCCATCGCCGCGATAAACCATCACGAAGAAGCAGTACTCTCGATACATGGATTTAGTTGAGGGCGGCGGAAGACATCATCTCCACCCTCCTTACTACAGCGAGGCCGCTCCGAAATCAACATCAACTTTTCAAACAGCTACCGCGACATAACCGCTGAATTGGGCGGTTAGGAAAGAAACATGTGGGCGGCGGTGGAGGTACCAGTATTTTGAGCTGTGGATGTGAACTCAGAATTGGGCTCCAGAGCATTCTGCTGCTGGTAGTGGGTTGTCGCTGGGTATTGATAATTTTCCGGGGCATGGAGGCGGTTGATTGGCGTACGGGATTTGGGCGAGCATGGGGAGAGAAGGTTTTCAGGCATGGGTGAGTGTGGGGAAATCAAACTGCACGTAATGGGGATTACAGATCATATTTTGTACTTGTATCATACAGTGCTGTAACTGGAGAATCTCAAAGAGTGGACCTTCCTTACTGACGCCCTGGGGGGTAGGTCTTCTATCTAAGTTGCGATAGACAGTGCGAGGGCTCAGCAAGGTGAAATTACGGACGTGCAGCATGTAAGTTTTGTAGGTTACACAGGGGGTGAGGATGGCAGCCCTCGTTCGTGGAACATACAAAACTTACACGCTGTACCTTTGTAGGTTACAGGTGACACTCTCAGGGAGGTATGATACAGTGTCATTGAACGCTGCTGGCCATCACTACCAAATCTTGCCAAGCCTCACTGAGGGCTGAGCCCTCACATGGTCTAGCAGTCCCGTTCACAAACGTCACGACCATACAAGCACCCACACATGGCCGTGAGATAGATTCTAAAAAGAGACCTGTCACTTTTTTTCCCTTTCTTTCCTCCTAACTCTTTTCCACAAAACAAAACAAATATAGTCTCTGCACAAGTAAGCCCCCTTCGCTTTACCGATTGATCCCTCTTCATTACTAACCAAGGGGTTTTTCTTTTTCTCCCTGCTCTCTCATTAATAGTGTCATCATCTGCCCTCACCTCCACCTCAAAAAGACTTCATCTTTCTCGTTTTTTCAAAAAAGTGCGTCCATTTGCATTTTCTTACTTGGCTCATAGTATACTGACCTAGCCTTTTTTTCCCTCCTCTCCAGGTCTCCCGTCGTCTACCAACAACATTTTCTCTGCCTCCTGGCCCTGCACCGCAAGAAAAAGACTTCCTCCCTACAAGTAAGCACCCTTCACTTTTAGACCGGGGGAGCCCTCAGCGAGGCAGCACCCTGAGCGAGGCATGGCATTTCTTGGCTAGCAAAACTCTAGAGTACGAGTGCAGCCGATAGATATATTCATGTGGGTCTGATAAAAAAAGGATCTGGTGAGAAAGTCTCTTATCAGACCGACGTGACGAATATATCTATCGGCCGCACTCATACTCAGGGGTTTTTGCTAGCCAAAAAATGCCACGCCCCGCTGAGGGTGCTGCCCCGCTCGCTGAGGGCTCACCTGGTCTATTGGCCTTTCCTCATTACTAACCATTGGTAATTTTTTTTTCTGGACAGTGTCATCTAGCCCCGCGCACACTCTCAACCTTGATGAGGAGTTCATTGCCGCTTGCTTAGCCATCCCCAAGCAGATCAGGAACCAGTCTCCCTTTTCCCCAATCGGCACAGTTGTCTCCCCGACTGCACCCCCTTCCGGCGAGCTCACGCTCCGGAACAATGGCGAGAGGATGGCCCAAGATGACGAAGTCGCTAAGACCACCCGCCTCATTGACAAGTACCCCAATGCCTATTGTGACTTCTATAATAGTGGTACTGCGACTCCTTGTGTGTACAAGTCCGGCCCCGAGTGGTACGTCCGCAAAGGTCCCCAGGCCCAACGCATTGAACGTGAGGCTCGCCCGGTCTACTGTCATCCCATTGGGCCCACTTGGCTTTCCATTGGTGAGCGCATCTACCGTGGTCTCGACTCACTTAGCCTAAAGTGGACCTCTATCAACCCCCTCGCCTATGCTAATGCCGGGGAGGTGGAACCCTTCTGTTCCCTTATCCTCTCCATCGGTGTGAAGCCATACTCCCTCCACTACGATGCCGCCGTTGCCGCTTCTGCCATCGTCAAGGAGATCCTTGCTGAGGCTGGCTTTCCCACAATCGAGGTGGCCTTTGTCGAGTCGGTTGTTACTCGTTCTGTCGTTGCTGGTCCCAAACTCCTTTCGTTCGACCCCCTCCTCGATGATGTTCCCGACCTGCGCAAGCCCTTCACCTCAACTCTTGGTCTCTCCATTGCACCTCTAAAGTACCCCCACTTTGAGGGTACAGCCGCTCTCTACTTCCGCCTTGGCAAAGACGACAGGCGTACCGCCATTCTGACATGCGCCCATGTTGCCCGCCCCCCTCCTGCCTACCCTAATACTGGCATGATGTGTGGGAATATCAGTCAGGCCCGTGAGGAGTTTGTTGCGCTTGGCAATATTGGCTTCAATAATGCTGTCAAGGCTATGATGGGCACTATCAGTGACCTCCTTGACACGATCGAGATCGGGAATGAGGTGCTTGGTAGGCTGGGGGAACCTGTGAAGGGAGAGAACAGCAGGGTCACCCAGAGGCGCCAGGAGTACATGGAGTTAGTGGCGAAGTCGAAACAGAAGATCCAAGAGGTGAACGCGCTCCATGACGAGGTCACCAAGCGCCGTACCACCCCCGAACAACGTGTCATTGGCTTCGTACTCCACTCTGAGAGGATTGAGAGTTGGGTCAAGCCCTATGGTTTCAACAAAGACTGGGCTCTGATTGAGCTGTACGATGAGAAGATTGATTGGTCTACGTTTAAGGGAAACAAAGTATACATTGGTATGTTTTTTTCCATATCTTTGTCCCCATCGCATCTCCCTCTCATCTCCATCTCTTGTCTTTTTCATCTCTCGTCATATTATCTCTCTCCTGTCTTCTTATCTACAGTTTTAGCTGACTATTACTTCTTTTTTCCTTTGTAGGTGGTAACCTGTCGACCGCTGACTTTGGCAGCACAATGTTCCCCCAGCCCATCGATCAGGTGAACTACCAATACCCCCCAGATGGTCTCCTCCAGGCCCACGGTGTTGTCCAGGACCATGAAATCCGTAACCCCCAACACCTCGACATCAATGGTTTGAAGTGCCTGCTAGTCGTGAAAAATGGGTTGGCTACGGGGACAACTGTCGGTCGCGCCAATGGTCTTGAGTCCTTTACCCGCTTTGACAATGACCACGGCACTGAGAACACCTCTATTGAGATCGCAGTCTTATCCTACGGCAAGGGGCATGGCCAGTTTTCTGATGCTGGCGACTCCGGGTCTATCGTGCTCGCCAGGGACGGTCGCATCGTTGGAATCCTCACTGGTGGGGTAGGCCTTACCGAACGGACCGACATCACATACCTCACCCCCTACTGGTGGGTGGAGCAGCAGATCAAAGCCAAGTACCCCAACTGCTCCCTCTACGAGGTTGTGCCGTAAGTAAGGTTAGGAAAATGAAAATTATTATAAATTACTATAAAAAATATTAATTTATGTTTTTACACTGCGAAGAATGCCATAAATTGGGCGTGAGAAGAGGGCATTCTATACCCCTTTCTATACATCTCTAATTATAGTCATACTTGTTAGGTTCGTTAAATATAGGGGTAGAGGGTGAAACGTTTTGGTCGGCCCTGTTTGAAGTATCTTTTGAGTGCTCAGTTCACTGCCTCACAGGATAACTGCCCCGCAAACATAAGTAGAACTTCTATTTCGCAAGATCCAAGACGGAGGGCCTTGACAGGTTGTTGAAGGGGGACCTGGTGTAGATGCCAGGGTGATTGAGGAGAGAGAAGGCGTTGGCGGAGGCCGTAGTGAAGTAGGGCTCAGAGACAGAAAGCTCTGAATGAGGAATAATGTGTAAGGGGTCAGGTAAGTGGTGATGAAGGTTGGAATCCACAAGTGAAAACGTAGGGAACTGATGTTGGGGGAACAACAAATCAGGTGACAGAGTGCGAAGTGACCCGTTACGGGTGGAAGTGGAGCAAGAATTATAAACCCGAAACAACTGGTGGGGGGAACTTAACACTCCTTGAGGGGAGCGGAAATTCACCCCCATATGGTCGCACCAATTAAAAAACAAAGAAAGAACAGAAACAATAGATAAAAACTGTTCAGACACATACACGGCAACGCGTGTCTTGTAATCTGTGGAAACGTGAGGAAAAAAACACTTATAAGAACCTGCACCCAAAGGGCGGCCCTTAAACAAAGGAACATCTTACAAAGCAACAATAAGAGCGGATTTTTCCGCAGAGGAAAAAAACGAAAACAAAGTATGAAAAAAAAACTACTATCAAGACAGTTATGTTGAACGAAGGAAAGCTTAGGGACCGAGGCACCAGGGGGGGAGAGGGAACGTGGAGGAGCATCTGACAATGGGGGCGCAGGGTGTGCTCTCATTTACAGTTCCATGTCATTATCGCGGGGAGGATCCTCCGCCCAATTGGTGGTTGGGGCATCAGAGAGGAAAAGCTGTCTTGAGGGCATGGGGGCTGCCAGGGGGGGGGCAGGTACCAGAGGAGGAAGGGAGAGGGCGCGTGGTGAGTTGGCTTAGGTGGCGGGCCATGAAGAGGCCATCGGCGGCAACCTGTTGGGCCGTGTTTAGAGGGACTTGGGACGAGGAGGGTTGTTGTTGGGGAGTGACGGGATCAGTTGAGCGGGACCTTTGCTGGGGGGCGTCGGAGATGACTTGATTCCTGGGAGGACGGGCGGCCTCTTTGATAGCAGTTCTGGTCAAGCATGTCGGAGAAGTTGCTGGGTGTTCGTCATTACAGTTGACACAGACAGGAGGAGTAGCGGTGCAGCAGTCCGGGACCACCTTGATGTTGCCCTGCTTGGGGCACATCTCATTTGCGCACCTGTGCTCAGCCCTAGAGTGGGACTTTGCACAGATGGGGCATGTGTGGTGGTCCTCCTTGCAGAGGGGGTTAGAGTGGCCGAAACGATAGCATTTGGGGCATTGGGTATTGCGGGAGGCGGGATGGGCGAGGAGGACATTCCTCATGCGGTTGAAAATGCGAATCTTGGATCCTTCGTGGTGGAGGTCAGGGCCCAACAGGCGGAGGTCCTGGGGGAGGACGGAGACGACGACAGAGGTGGTGTTTTGGATTCACGAAGAGCCTGATCCGGTTGGAGAAACCAAGCTGAGAGAATGGAGAGATTGATGGAGTTGAGCAGGGAGTCGTGGAGTTTGGAAAACAGCTCCTCGTGGTCGGCGGAAAGCATGGAGAGAGGAAGGTTATGGATAAGGACGTCAGTGATGAGGGGTGCTGTGCGGAAATCCTGGAATGGGTTGTCTCCTACCACGAAAGACTGGTTAAGTTTTTTGGATAAGCCGGGGAAGAAAGGAGCGTAGGCAGTAGCCGGGGTCCAGGGATTGGCGGTAAGGGGGAGTGCACCGTTAACATTCACGGAAGCGGAGAAGGAGACAGGGAGGGTGCAGCCGGCAGAACGTAGCATGGAGGCGACAATGTCAGGGAGGGCGGCGAACATGTTCAGGGGGTTCCCGAAGGGGGCAGGGTGGTGCGGGGGGGCATAGAACCGAAGTTGGGCTGTGGGAAGCGGGGGGAGAGATTTGTCCACCTCGCTAACTCTTGATGCCAATGCGAGGGCGACCTGAGCAGCAGTGGTACGTTTACCTCTCTTTTTAGAAAAATTCGCAACTTGGGCCCAGGTGTTTGACTTAGGCGGGAGAGAGGAGGGTGCAACAGTGTATCCTGGAGGAGGACCCGGGACAAAGTGCAGATTGATTGGGGTGGGGAAGCGATCTTTCTTGGGAACCTTGGACGCCTCCCCACCAGTGGGGTTGACCGAGGCGAAGAAGATGTCGGCCTCACGGGAGTCGTTGTTATATCTGGTGTAGGACTCTGGGAAGCCATACCATTGACCAGAGACGTGGATTGGGAAACC
>QLOI01001270.1:0-29129 GCA_003313605.1 Tuber umbilicatum
AACATTCGGTGGAATGTTAGCCCGAGGCCCAGAGGAGATGGGCATGCTCGCGATGGTGGTGACCTTAGGAGTGATGGAGAGGAGCTGGCAATATAATTCTACTTAAGTATATGCGAGACCTCTTCTCCTAAGACAATCAACTATCCTCTCGAGAACTTATTCAGTAAAGCTGTTGCTTAACGATATTAAGTTTCACGGTTAAGGTTTTCTCTCTTACATATTTGTTCTTCACTTTGCGTACGAAGAAAGCTTCGGTACGGCCGCATCCTTGGGATCCATCTTCCCACAGGGAGCCCCCGTTACATTGGGACGGCGAAAGCCCAACTGGAATGAGTCCAAGAATACGAGATATGACCGTTGGTTGGCAAGGTTAGCTGCCTTCCTTGGAAGAACGAGTGGGCAATCCTCTCGTAACACCAGTGGGCCTCCTGCTTCGGCAAGGCCCAAGAAGCCTGAAAAGTTAAGTAACATAACGGCTTTCCAAGGAGACACTACCGACACCAAACGGTTTCTCACGGACGTCGAAGTCCAATTCACTTACTTCAAGAAGTTCAGTTTGGACGACATGGATAAGATTGGCTTGCTCGTGCCCCTCTTGGAGAATGCAGCCAAAAACTGGTATTTAGGTATCCTTCGTTACATCAGTGAGGATGAGGCGATGCGGATGGGTATCATCTTCTACCCTGACAATGAGCTGCGGACCTGGGCAGGATTCCACACTCGGCTTGAAACCAGTTTTGGTGGGCAAGAGGATCATGATCGCAACCTTGTTGAATGGATGCGTTTGTCTATGAAGCCGGGAAAGGTTGACAAGTACCTTGATAAAGTGGTTGACATCGCGGCCAGCCTCGAATACACCAATTCAGAGCAAATAATAGATAAGGTTCGGATAGGGATCACTTCTGAGTTGCGAAACGCATGGGTATTAAAACAACCACATCCTACCGAAGCCTGTGCATATATCGATCTACTTCGGAAAGTTGGCCATACTCTTCAAGACAACGCTAACTTTGGTAAAACAGTTGCCAAAGACCATAGCGGGTCAAGCAATGACAAGGCTAGTGATAAGGGCTCTTCCTCAAAGAAGCAGCGGAAAAAGGAGAAGGGTTCGGGTAAGTCAAAATCCCAACCCTCCCAGACAAATAAGTCTCCTAAGGTTGGAGAATTCGCGTATGCCATCGCTCATAAGAGCATTCCGGATAACCTAACTGAAAAGCGGCGCAAGTCTGGGCAGTGCCCTAAATGCGGGCAGCCTGGCCACTTCTGGTGGAAATGCACCTCGTCTTCCCCTGTAGTTCATCCAGCAAAGGGAAAAAATAAGCGGTCAGCTAATAAGGCGGGTCTTCAAGAGGCTCAGGCTAGTAAAGTGAAACGCATTGAAGCTACTCTTTCTTCAGCTGGGGATAAGAAACTCCTCGAAGTAGGTCAAGCCTCCCCACAGATTATGGAGGTTGATACGGAGGAATCAGACTAAGGTAAGTCTGTCATCAAGGGCAAACGAAATTACAAGAAAGTAATGAGCCTCTAGATGAAGGAAGGGGTTGATCATTGGATTACCGGGAACAAGTCGAGAATCCGGGAGGAATCTTAGTTATGTTAGATGTTCTGGGTCGCGTTTCTTTATTTCTTTTGTCATGGGTTTTCCTTTTCGAATCAAGGTTATTGGTTTTCCTTATGGGTTCATGTTGCTAGGAGAGTTTCCATGGTTATGTATTTCGTTCTTAAAGTTTACTACGTCAAGCAGGACTTGATTAAACAACCAAAGTTGATTTCCAGTTTACCTGAGGAGGGTTTAATACCCGAAATCATGCAGGCGTGATAGTAAACATTTCTAGCCATTTATATTATTATTGAATTTTCACGGCCCGTTGTGGCCGCCCTTGTGTCGAAAGGCAAGGGATACTACCATTAAAATGGTTAATCAGTTGAGACCTACAAAGCGATTAAGGGTACAAGACCCTCCAAAACATACTAAGTCTATCCGCGTTAAGGTACGACTTCAATGGAAACTTGGAGCAAGGAAGAGTACTGCAGAGGCTACACTCTTGCTAGATAGCAGTGCTACAGGCCCAGTTCTTAGTACTCGCTGGGTTAAGGAAACCCAGAAGCCATGTGTGTGGCGAACGGTATCTTGTCCAATCTCAGATGCGAGTGGAAATCACATACCCGGATCGGGTATCCACTCCACCAAGGAGGTGAAAATGCGTATCGGAGATCACATGAATAAGATGCGATTTGAAGTTGCCGACATGAGTAACTTAAAGTTAGATGGATATTTACCGATGTCGTGATTACAAGACCATAATCCAGATATTGACTGGAAACAAGGTATTCTGACGTGGAGATCAGAGTATTGCAAGGCACTTTGTTTAGGTCCTAAAAGACGTCTACATTTCATAACCGATGAGGAAATGTTAGCTGAGGATGCTAGCTCAATTTATCTCTTAGGGATGGCACAGTTCACAGATGAGGACGGGGGAGATATTAGGCTGAGGCTCCTGCCTGAGTATAAGGACTTTGGGGATATCTTTAGCCAATAGCGGATTGAATCATTGCCGGAGCATTCGAAGTATGATCACAAGATCGAGCTACTTCCTGATACAACTCTGCCGTTCGGTCCGATTTATCCTTTATCAGAGAAGGAGCTTAAGGTGCTCCGCGAGTATCTCGATGAGATGCTACCTACAGGAAAGAGAAGGAGGTCAAGCTCTCCTGCCGCTGCGACTATCCTTTTTGTACCAAAGCCAGATGGTACATTACGGTTCTGTATAGACTACCGTGGACTAAACAAGATAACGGTAAAGAACAGATACCCTTTACTGTTAATAAATGAACTCGGAGATAGACTCGGGAAAGCACAGGTGGTCACTAAGTTGGACCTCAAGAATGGGTACTACCTTCTGCGAATGGTGGAAGGAGAGGAATGGAAGACAGCATTCCGGTGCCGGTATGGATTATATGAATATACCGTGATGCCTTTTGGCTTATGCAATGCCCCGTCAACTTTCCAAGGCATGATCAAGGAGGTCTTCTGGGACCTATTAGACGAAGGCGTCATCTCCTAAATGGATGATATATTTATCTACTCTGCAACAATGGAGGAGCATGTCTCCCTACTCCGTAGAGTAATGGAAAGGCTTAGGAAAGCACGCTGATGCGTTAGCATAAAGAAATCAGCCTTCCATCAGAGAGAGGTTGAATTTCTCGGGTATAAGATATCAGATCGCGGGATATCCATGACCGAGGCAAAGGTAGCCGAACTTAAGAAATGGCAACCACCCAATAGTGTCCTTAAGGTCCAGAGCGTTATGGGGTTTGCAAACTTCTACCGAAGGTTTATCGAAGGTTTCAGCAAGATTGTGAAACCTCTCACCGACCTGTCAAAGAAGGATATCAAATTCCATTGGACACCGGCATGTCAGGAGGCCTTTGATTTTTTGAAGAAAAAATTTACAACAGGGCCTATATTAGTACACTTTGACACTGAACGTCAGACAAAGCTGGAGACCGACCCTAGTGACCTTGCTTTAGGAGCCATATTGTCCGCACTGTGTTAGAACGATAAATGGCATCCCGTAGCCTTTCACAGTATAAAGTTCTCCCAAGCAGAAATAAATTATGATGTCCATGATAAGGAAATGACTACGATCGTGTCAGCATTCAAGGAATGGGATCATTTACTACAGTCGGTAGCGGGTCCGGTTACCATTTACACTGATCATAAGAACTTGAAATATTTTAATTGTACCAAGAGTCTAAACCGTAGGAAACATCTCTGGGCTGGGTACCTACAACCGTTCAACTTCCGGGTGGTATACCGTGAAGGAAGGTTGAATGAAAAGGCCAATGCACTGTCTAGGCGTAGGGACTACCGCCTTGAAGAGGGGGGTAATTCTCAATCAAATTCTATGCAAAGCTTTTTTCGCCCAGGGCAATGGGTAGTTCAACAGGAGCGGGACATCTTGCGATCACAGCTGTTGTAGGCGTGCCAAGGATTCTGTTTGCAATCCACATTCCTAGAACGACTCATGCAGGTTGCATCAAAGGACAAGGAATACCTGAAGATCCTTGATTCAGTTAAGGAAGAAACCAAGGGGGTTGATCCTAACCTTACGATTGAGAAGGACCTACTTCTTTACAAGAACCGCTGGTACATACCTGCGGATGAGGGGTTAAAGGGTACAATCATGGAGGCTGAACATGATTCTTGCTTAGCGGGACACTTTGGGACATACAAGAGTATGGAAAGGGTTAGAGCTAACTTCTACTGGCCAAAGATGGATGATTATATCACACAATATATTCGCACATGTGATATATGCCAGCGCAGCAAAACTGCACGACACAAGAAGTTTGGAGTACTTAAGCCTATAGAGGTACCGCTACCACCATGCAAGGCGATTTCTATGGACTTTATTGTGGCATTACCGGAGTCAAAAGAGTATACGAAAATCTGGGTTATAGTAGACAGGTCCTCAAAGATGGCTCATTTTATCCATTTGGCAACAGAAGTACCTATAGGAGACTTTGCCCTTATGTTCCTGAAGGAGGTTTGGCGTTTCCATGATCTACCAGAGAGTATCATATCGGACCTTGATAGACGATTCACCTCTAAGTTTTGGACTAGCTTAATGATATTGCTAAGAGTTAAGCTGAACGTTTCCATGGCTTTCCACCCTGAAACTGAGGGGCAGACTGAAAGGGTAAACCAGACTTCGGAGCAATACATTCGGAGTTATTATTCCTACCAGCAGGACGACTGGGCAGAGCTACTTCCCTTGGCGGAATATGCTTATAACACTTCAACGTCGGAATCGACTAAGGTGTCTCCCTTTGAGATCAATTATGGGTTTAATCTAGAAACAAATTGGTCCGGGTCCATATCAGAAAGTCAAGGTATACACCCAAGCAGCGAGCTATTAGTTAAGGATTGGGAAGGGACATGGATGGAAGTTCGAGACACAATACGTAAGGCTCAAGAGAGGCAACGGAAATGGCATGATCAGAAAAGATTGTCAGCGCAAGAGTATACGATGTTGGAGGATGTTAATGCTGGTCGAGCCAAGAGGGCCGATCGAGTAATGTTGAATCGAAGAAATATACGAACGAAGCGACCGATGGAAAAACTTGATCATCGTATGTGCGGGCCATTTGTGGTCTTACTAAAGGTTGGTTCAGCAGCTTACAAAATTGAACTCCACGAACGTTGGGGTATACATCCAGTCTTCAACGTTGGCCTCTTAGAACCATATAGGGGGGACTCAACTGGCAGGCGTACAGCAGAGGTACCCATTCCCGATATAATAGATATTGAGCCTAGTTATGTTATTGAGACCATCCTTGACAGCCGTTGGTATGGAGGAGCTCGTCAGAAATTCCCCAAGCGATTTGTCCAATATTTAGTGGCTTGGAAGGGCTATGGTCCTGAGGATAACTCCTGGGAACCGTATGAGATGTTAGAGGGGACAGGCACACAAGCCCTCGTAGATTTCCATAAACGATACCCGTCGAAATCCAGGGATCATAGGGTAGTAGACAGGGGGACTGGAAATAAACGAAAACACTAGAGGCCGAGGGCGGCCGTAGAGAAGAGAGGGGTGATGTAACGACCCTGCTGGATCTTACAGTTGACCTAGTCTTATCCCATGCCGGAGCCAGGAAGGATTACGGTTAGGCTAGTCAGGTAACTCTATCAAAGGGTTGCCATGTGGACTAAGCAAATGGTAATGCTTATACTGCGAACGAGAAAAGGTATACCGGGTAGGTAGGGAAAGTCTATGCTGCGAGTTCGGAAGGTCTCCGAGAGTTCCACCGAGTTACCCTACATAAGGCAGGTAGTTACGCTACCTTAGGAAGTATAGTTACCCTACCTTGGCAAAGAGGTTACCCTAATTTTAGATAGGAGTTACCTTATCTTGAGCGTAAAAGGTTACGCGAAGTTTCGGAAAAAGTCATAGGATTGTTTGTTACGCAAGATTATATCGGAGGTTCGAATCTGGGCTCCATGGGGTAATCCGTAGTTGGGCTACGAACCGAAGAAAATCTTGCCTTAGGCGAACATTGAAAAATCTGTGTCCAACACCTCCCTCTGGCCCCGATGTACAGACAATTTGTCATGGGCCAACTCTAGGGAAGTTGCTGGTTTACTAGTAAAAGCCTATGATTGAAGACGGTGGCGGAATACCGTATACATTGTCGCCGTCCTTCCGACCAGAAGCTGTTCGCAGTTTCTTAGATTCTACTACGATGATTTCATTTGTCATAGATAATCATGCAACTTTGCCAGGTACCTGGTACTCAGTAAACCAAATGCCAGACAATTGGTAGTATTGAGGTAGACCATGGGAACCCTCATTGAGATCCAGCATAGGTTGGGATTTCTTAGTATGAAAAATGATAACTTTAAAATTAATTGTAGTCAATACTTTTTTTTTCCTTCCTTCACTTTATCAACACAATATACAACCTACAATAAAAAAACCTGTGGAGAATTGATTACTCCAAAGAGCAGAAGCACAAGCCAACTAACAAGTTTCAAGATTCCTCAATTGGAGTAGGATCTATATCAGCTCCTACATTCTTCCCAATTCCTTCAAGTTCTATAAATTTCCATTCCTCAATCTCTCCGCTGGAGTATTCCTCCAATGCTCCGTTAACAAATTCTTCTGTTTTGTCAGTATTATCAAAGAGGCTCCCCCGTCTTGTCACACTCCTTTCAGCTACAGAAATTTGTTCTGAAAGAGGTTGTTCTTCTGGACGTAACGTTCTACTTGTTCTCTAGAGTTTGGGTAATCTCTCAGGCTCCTCCTTTTCAAGCATTTCAGTCTCTATTCAGATTTGTATTCATTTGGCTTACTTGTATTTTCAGCTGGCAAGAAGGTGTGTTGTATTCTGATACTTCTTCTTTATAGATTGAAACTCAGCAAGAGCACATGTAAGGGGGACTTCCTGTAGGAAGATGGATCCCAAAGATGCGGCCGTACTGAAGCCTTCTCAGTACGCAAAATGAAGAACAAATATGTAAGAGAGAAAACCTTGGCAGTGAAACTTAATAATGGTAAGCCGCAGCTTTACTCAATAAGTTCTCAAGAGGGTAGTTGATCGTCTTAGGAGAAGAGGTCTCGCATATACTCAAGTAGAATTGTATATTGCCAGCACCTCTTTATCACTCCTAAGCTCACTACCATGACGAGCATGCTCATCTCCTCTGAGCCTTGGGCTAACATTCTACCGAATGTCAGCTGGCTCTGCTAGTTCATTATCCGACGTGAAGTGTTCATACAGCATCCTGATACACATATTCAGTGGCAGGAGAAAAACTCTTCACATCGTTGTCATGTTAGTAGCAAGCCACCAGCTCAATGATAAGCGAGTCTAATATTGTACTCACTGTCCCATATTTGTTTGTCTATACAAGTCCTGTAGACTACCATTCAATGGTATCACATCATTTTGTAAGTGTATCGTCTTCTACGGTCTTGGACACGATAGCTTGGTCTACGGACTCTGGTAATGAGGTACTTAAGCCATTAGTTTACTCGGGCGCTACCCGCAGCCGCTGACGTTAAGCATGCCTACCAAGATGAGACTACCATGATCTAGAGTTCGCTAACAACCTCCACAAATCTTGGAGTCTTTCAGGAACATACAGTTGTCGAAGGTCTACCATGTAACCGGAGGTCTCACGGCTTTCGGTACATCTTACATACCTACCACCTTAGCTTTATAAGTATCAGTGGCATATGTACTAAAGAATAACCTTTTGTGTAACCATTCGATCTCCCCATGCCCCCTCATATATCTTGCAAACTACATCTTGTCAACTGGTTGGCAACAACGTATACAGTTTTGCGCCTCTGTTTTCTATCATAGGCTTTTACTAGTAAACCACCAACTATCCTTATGTTGGCTCATGACGCATTGTCTGTACATCGGGGCTTGAGGGGGATGTTAGACACAAATTTTCCAATGTTCGCCTAAGGCGAGATTTGCTTCAGTTTGTAACTCAACTACAAATTACCTGATTGAGCCCATATTCGAACCCCCTGTACAGTCTAGTGTAATAAACATTCCTATGATTTTATTTGGAACTTTGTGTAACCTTTTACGCTCCAGGTTGGGTAACTCCTATCCAAAAGTAGCGTAACCACTTTACCAAGGTAGGGTAACTATAGCCTGTAAGGTAGGGTAACTATCTATCTTTGATAGGATAACTTGCTAGGGTCCTCAGAAACCTTTGCAGCCCATAGTGCAGACTTTTTCCTACCTACCTGGTATACCTTCATCGTTCACAGCCCCATCATTACCAATTGCTTAGTCCATATGGTAACCCTTGGTAAAGTTACTAGACTAGCCTAACCGTAACCCTTCTGGGCCATGGCTTGAGACAACACTAAGTCTACCGTAAGATCCCGCAGAGTCATTACGTCGTGTTTTTCAAAATGCTGTCTATGTTATTTTTGAATGTGATACTTGCGTGGACTAACAATTCAAAGATCCCAAGGTTTCAGATAATGTGTCGTCTCAGGTGGTAGGCAATACGGGATAATCTTCTGTGACATGCAGAACTCTAAAAACATAAATTGACATGCCTGCTATGTCCGTCAAATAGCAGAAGCTGATACAAGCCTGGCGCCTTTTGTGCCGTGATACTTTTAGAATTCAAATTTCTTCCTAGATGTTTTCTAGCTATTTTTTCATCAGTCTGTTCATTATGTGAATGGTTAATGAGAATATCCTTCTGAACCCCCTTAATCTTTTTAAACCATTCTACAATGAACTCTTTGGCTTCAAGGATAATGGTTGGCCCTAAAACAATCTCATCTGCACATATATCCTCTCTTACGATAACAAATTCTTGTATACCATCTATCATTATATTAGTTTTTTTAATTTTTTTAGAATTACTTCAAGAATATAATTCCCAAAATAAATTAACTTTATCTATAGTATTGTAACTGCCCACTCTCTTGTGGATTTCGAATAACTTCTAGAGGTTGTTCAAATTGATTTGGATCACGTTGTAACGGGGACTCCCGGTGAGAAGATGGATCCCAAGGATGGGGCTGTACCGAAGCTTTCTTCGTACGCAAAATGAAGAACAAATATGTAAGAGCGAAAATCTTTAACGGTGAAACTTAATATCGTTAAGCCGCAGCGTTACTCCATAAGTTCTCTAGAGGATAGTTGATCGTCTTAGGAGAAGAGGTCTCGCATATGCTTTAAGTAGAATTATATTGCCAGCTCTTTTCCATCACTCCTAAGCTCACCACCATCGCGAGCATGCCTATCTTCTCTGGGCCACTGGCTAATATTCTACCAAATGTCAGCTGGCTCTGCTAGTTCATTATCCGACGTGAAGTGTTCATGTAGTATCCTGATACATGCATTCAACTGCAGGAGAAAACTCTTCACATCGTCGTCCTGTTAGTGGCGAACTAAAAGCGTAACTAATAAGCTAGTCTAATATCGAACTGACTGTCCCATACGTATTCGTCTATGCAAGTCTCGTAGACAAACACTCAATGGTGCCATTACGTTTTACAAGTCTATCACCTTCTACTGTCTTCGACACAATAGCTTGGTCTACGGACTCCCGTGACGAGGTACTTAAGCCATTGGCTTATACGGGCGTTACCCGTGGCCACTAACGATAAGCACCTCAGTCAAGATAAGACTACTATGATCTAGAGCTTACTAACAACTCCCAGACATCTTATAGTCTTTCGGAGACATACGGGAGTTGAAGGTCTACCACTTAACTTGAGGCCTCCCGGGCTTCCGGTATACCTTACATACCTACCACCGTGGCTTATAAGGATCAGTGGTGTATACACTGAAGAATGTCTTCTCGTGTAACCATTCAATCACCCCATGCCTCCTCATATATCCTGCGAACAGCTTCCAGTCAGTAGGACGGTGACATCGTATACAGTATTACGCTGCCGTCTTCAATCATAGGCTTTTACTAGTAAACCAGTAACTTCCCTTCAGTTGGCCCATGACGCATTGTCTGTACATCGGGGCCAGAGGGGAGTGTTGGACTCATATTTTCTAATGATCACCAAAGGCAAGATTTTCTTCGGTTCGTAGCCCAACAAGGGATTACCCGATTGAGCCCAGATTCGAACCTGCTTTATAATCTTGTGTAACCAACAATCCTATGACTTTTCCCGAAACTTTGCGTAACCTTTTACGCTCAAGGTAGGGTAACTCCTATCCAAAAGTAGGGTAACCTCTTTGCCAAGGTAGGGTAACTATTCTCCCTAAGGTAGGGTAACTACCTGCCTTAGGTAGGGTAACTCGCCGGAACTCTCGGAGACCGTCCGAACTCGCAGCGTAGACTTTCCTTACCTACCGGTTTATACCTTTTCTCGTTCGTAGTCTAAGCACTACCATTTGCTTAGTCCACATGGTAACTCTTTAATAGAACTACTAGACTAGCCTAACCGTAACCCTTCCGGGCTCCGGCATGGGATAAGCCTAAGTCTACTGTAAGATCCAGCAGGGTCGTTACACATGTAGAAATCCAAATTTATCCATATTATATATATTGCAAGATTTTATTTCATACTCTTGCACTATCGTCTTAAATTAAAATATATATGTACAATTAGTACTTATAAAAACAAAAGAAATAAAAACTAAATAATTTAAATATATAAATATAAATCATATTAAAGTTGAAAGATATTCTTGAAGAAAACCAGGAAAAATATAAAATATAAAATTAACTAGAGAAATACCTCATTAAAGAAATGATTTATTAATTGAAGATCATCTCTACAAATATTGTGAATAAAATCTAACTGTTTGCTGAACTGAGTCTTTATCTCAGGATGCCATTTCTTGAATCCTACTTCCCACCTCTTTTCAAAAATCTCATGAGGATTTCTCTTCTGAACCACTGATACAATTTCATACAGCTGCCAAATTGTTAGTAGGAATCCAGGGTGATACCGGAAATAACACCTCTCTATCCCAATTCTCTCCTCCTCTGGCAGAAGTTTCGGCCTACATTGAGTCTCCTCTTCTCAATCTTTTATTCCTTGCTGGCGATGTGTTCTTGTACTGGGTGCTGCTCCCACCATTATCGCTGCAGTTGTCATATTTGGAGCAGTTCCAGCTGAGGCCATTTCAATGGTCATTTGTTCACGCTCATATGCTGGAATTGTGCTGTTTTTTAGAGGCACAATTAAAGTACCTCAAATTTTATGAAACAGTCTGGGATGTGGTAGAATGATATATTCAGTTTTGTCACATATACTTGTGATTTGATGACAAAATCTATTTTACTAACTATTCTCAGATGCCAAGTCATGCCGCGCCTCGCTGAGGGTTCCCACGGTCTAATAGTCAGGTGGTAGGACATGTAAAACCAGCCCCAACAACCAGATCTCACATTAAGGATAGGGCACTACACGGGTTTTCAACCAGTACAGAAAGTGTCCATTTAGTGTACTGCTCGTGCCCCAAGAGAGCGACTTAAATTAGTAGGATATTTTCTCAGTCGTTTTATTTCGGGATGGAGTGGCATAGCCATGTCGTAAGTGTGCTCTAAATTGCCTACCAAGTTAACTTTGACCAGGCCAAGAGTTTTGTTTACTCGAGCACAGAGGTACTCTTGGCAGGATTGGCCATTAGCAATTCAAAAAGTGTCCGGACTCATTTGCGCCAAGACAGTTACAAATAAATGCCGAGCGTCCGGAGAGTTTGTAAACTGCCAAGCATAATACCCCGCTTCAAATAACAGGCATGGTAACTCTGACTGTCCCATCACGGACTAGGAGGCTCCTTGTACGGTTTTGCAAGAATGTTCCCCTCTCCTTTCCCCGCTTTCTAACTGCTCTTTTTCCAGTACTGTACACGCCACCAGCCATCCTCTTCTCCTCATGACACCCAACCTTCCCTTCTCCCCTCCCTTCCTCCCCTCTCCTTCCCTTACCACACTCAATCCACCTCTTCACAACGCTCACTGAAGTTTTCTTCGCAGAGCACCCTCCCACGGCAAACAAAATACAAAACCGGTATTTAGAAATATTCCTTTCCTCCCTCCTTGCTCCATCTTTGCGTGTGTTTTTCAGCAATGGATTTTCCCCATCTCCTGTGCGGGATAGCGCCCCATTTTTTAAGCCTCACCTCCGTATTAAATCCTGCGTCCAGTGCTCCATTTCTGCTCAATATTTTCGCAAATAACAGTCAAAACAATGGCCACCAAAATTTTCGTTAGGTTAGTCTTCACTTCTTTCCCAACATATTGTCATCACCCTTTGTTTCTTGCTCGCCTTCCAAAGCCCTGACCTGTAAATAATAATCATTCGGCTAACCCTTGGTTTCTCTCTTCGCTGTAATTCTATAGATCCCTCAGTTGGAACACTGACAGTGACAGCCTCAAAAGTGGGTTCCAGGCATTTGGGACGGTTACGGAGGCTGTATACCTCCCCCCGCCAAGCTATTCTTCCTTTAGCTGACACTTCTTAGGTCGTTGTGAAGGATCGCGAGACTGGCAGAAGCCGTGGATTCGGTTTCGTTACTTTTGAGAAAGAGTCCTCAGCTGCAGAAGCCATCACACAAATGGACGACCAAGAGTCTGTACTCCATTCGGTTCCCTTGCGGTATTTTTCAGTTCTAATGTTAACTCACAATGCGATTGCCACAGATTTGAGGGTCGTCGCATCGCTGTGGTCATTGCCGAGGACCGTCGTGGTGGTGGGGGTGGCGGCGGCGGTGGCGGTGGATACCGTCGCGATAACAATGGAGGTGGTGGTAGCTACGGTGGTAGTGGCAACTATGGTGGTGGTAGTGGGGGAGGTAACTCATTCGGTTTCTTGATCTCTATCTTTGGACACTAACTTGAAATCAGGTGCTTGGAGGTAGGCTGGGCTGCTCGGGCGTTGATCTTGGATTGGTTTCTTTTCTCGAACCCGCGTGCGCTCCCTTCTCCCTCTAAGAGCAGATATCGTGATTTGTGAAATGCTCGCTGGACAGGGGGGGGTTGAAAGAATACTACGAACGGATGACCAGTCCACCTGACGTTTCCATGTTTTCCTGTTCTCATTTTCTTGTTTCTAAATAAATTTCCTCGTTCTGGAAATCCTATTTGTCCCCGAGTCACTACTGTGTGCCCTATTGACGGCGTACTCGTGATTGAAGAACCGTAAACCTATCAACGATCCTTCCCTGCGTAACCTTTGGTAAACGAAGGAATCAAAACTCCAAGTAAAGACGATATCTCAACGTTTCAACAATGCTCTTTGGTATTTTCTTGATGAATAAAAATTCCCTACACTCTGTAGGCCATTAATACTACACGCCAAAATCAAAAGTCTATCTTCGGCGTTATCTTATTCGAAAACGACCACTCCACCACACCTTTCTTGTCAAGAGTTACACTTACTTCTCATAGCACCCCAACACTGGTCGAAGCACCAGTTTCTAAGGACATCTTATTTATGAGCGATATTATCAACATAAACCTCCGATTGTCAGTGCTGTCGGAGGAGAAATTATCGCGGCTATGCCTTCGGGACGGGGTTTTGGTTTTGGCGAGTACGCTTTCCATGCATTCCCGGAGCCCGCAAGGTCACAAAATATTCCAAAATCAAAGGTCTTTTCCCTCCCGCTATCGCTATGCCGGGTGCACTTGATTTGAGTGCTTCGTTGTCTAAACAACTCGAGCTCATCGCAGTCTTAGCCAATATTTTTGCGGTCTCAGTGCCCGGATTAACGAACTGCTTCCAAGCACCCATACCGGTACCCTTGCTGATATCTCACGAGTATCAGTCTCCTTTATTCCGCTGACCGGAGCTAGTTCCCCACTATCATCCCAACTTCTCCCAGCATTTGCTTAGCCCGGGTGTGACAGGAGGGATTATAAGCCTCCCCGTTTCATAAAGTAATTCTTCGTTTAGTCTGGTTAAAACTATTCCCCCTGAGGCCCACTATACTTGCACCCTCCCTCATGCGGGTGATCAACAAACCTTCGCGGGCTTCGGTGCTTTTATTTTGAATCATCTCCAATTACACTTTTCCCTCCCTCACACGATCCGCAAACTTCCGCGCACTCCAGTGCTTTTCATCCCCTATTACTCCGTTTTTTCGTCTCAGACCCGCAAGATCTTACAAGATACCTGTGGTGATATCACCCTCTCTTGTGAAAAGCACGTTCCCGGTTCCCTTCATGTCCCTTCGTGGAGTCTTACCGGAGATTTTAGTCCTATTAGATCTACCTCTTTGCGAATGCTTGCACGCCAAACTTCTTCTCCTAGACTGCGGAGGTCCGGTCCTCCCGTAGAGGCATTTTTCACGATATCTTAATTTACTCAGATTCCTCCCAAAATTAACTCTTCAGCAGTGCGAACCCCTGCCCAACCGCCCCCCCACTACCATGGCCACCTGCTGTTCCCCTTTGGAGGAGTGAATTAACGTACCGCGATATTGCCTCACCGCTGCCAGGAGAGTTGAATTACCCTCCATGCGCGTGTCCATCTGATGATTGATTGAATTTCAGAGTATTGTTTGTTTATCAGTACAAATAACTCACACGGAAGCAACTAGGCAATGGCATACAAAGAAGGTTAAGAAAGAAGAAACTATTTAAAAAACATGAACACTCAAGCTTAAGAAACCAACCAAATTAAGAATCAAACCAAATAAAAAAAAGCTAAGAGCTAAGCCCCAACTACAGAAACCAAACCAAAAGATACAGTAGAGCAGGAGGAAGATGATGTAACGACCCTGCTGGATCTTACAGTAGACATAGTCTTATCCTATACCGAAGCCTGGAAGAGTTTCGGTTAGACTAGTCTGGTAACACCATTAAGGGTTACCATGTGGACTAAGAAAATAGTAATGCTTAGACTGCGAATTAGAAGGGTTTACCGGGTAGGTAGGAAAAGACTACGCTGTGGGTTCAGAAGGTTTCCAAGAGCACCAGCGAGTTATCCTACCTAAGATGTGTAGTTACCCTACCTTAGGGAGTATAGTTATCCTACCTTGGTAAGATGGTCACCGTACTTTTAGATAGGAGTTACCCTACCTTGAGCATAAAAGGTTACGCGAAGTTCCGGGGAAAGTCATAGGAATGGTTGTTATGCCAGATTATATTGGAGGTTCAAATATGGGCTCAATCAGGTAATCGGCTGTTGAGCTACGAATGGAAGAAAATCTTACCTAGAATGAACATTGGAAAATCGCTGTCCAACATCCCCCACTGCCCACTTGCCCCGATGTACAGACAATGCGTCATGGGCCAACTGAAGGGTAGTTGCTGGTTTACTAGTAAAAGTCTATGAATGAAGACCGCGGCGTAATACTGTATACGGTGTTGCGGCCCAGTGGACCGGAAGTTGTTAGCAGGATATGGGAGGGGGCATGGGGCAATCGAATGGTTACACAAGAGGTTATTCTTGAGTGTATATGCCACTGATGCTTATAAGCCTATGGTAGAAGATAAGGAAAGTATAGCGGAAGCCCGGGAGGCCTCTGGATAAGTGGTACACCTTGGACTCCCATATGTCCCCGAAAGACTGTAAGATGTCCAGAGGTTGCTAGCGAACTCTAGATCGCAGTAGTCTTGTCTTGGTAGAAGTATAAAACGTCAGTGGCTGCAGGTAGCCCCGTATAAGCCAATGGCTTAAGTATCTCATCGCGGGAGTCTGTGGACAAAGCAATCGTGTTGAAGTTAGTAGAAGACGATAGAATTGCGGAGTATAGTGATAGCATTAAATGGTTATCTACAGGACTTGCATAGACGAATATGTATGGGACAGTGAGTTTGATATTAGACCAGCTTATCAGTAATCTGTTGGTTCACCACTAACAGGACAACGATGTGAAGAGTTTTCTCCTGCAGCAGTATGTGTCAAGATGTTGCATGAACACATCAAGCGCGATAATGAACTAGTGGAACTGGCTGGCATTCAGTGGAATGTTAGCCTGAGGCCCAGAGAAGATGGGCATGCTCACGATGGTGGTGAGCTTAGGAGTGATGGAGAGAGGCTGGCAATATAATTCCACTTTAGTATATGCCAAACCTCTTCTCCTATGACAATCAACTATCTTCTTAAGAACTTATTGAGTAAAAGCTGCAGCTTAATGATATCAAGTTTCACTGTTAAGGTTTTCTCTCTTACATATTTATTCTTCATTTTACGTACGAAGAAAGCTTCAGTATAGCTGCATCCTTGGGATCTATCGTCTCACTGAGAGCTCCCGTTACATAGAGAGCCTCTCACCGACGAGCTCAGACAACTGTCGTCAGAATAATGAGAGGTAATTAGTACTCATACGACGTTCAAGCAATTGAGAAGATTTCTTAGAGTCAAATAGTATTTATACCAGTTGATTCAAGATTGATTGAGTACGTTGGATTTAGGGGATACAACGATTGTATGGATACTAGATGTAAAGGCAGTGGGAACTCATGCAGGATATAAATATAAGAGTTCCTCCCTTCACTTCCAACACAATCAAGCAACAGAGAAGAGATCTTATCAATATTACATTGTTCTACACTTTAATTGATACAATTTTGCGCTCTTAGTAATTTTAGTGAACAGAGTCACTCACATACTATTTTATCTTATCTTTCTTGATATATTCTCCAGTAATGGTTATCAGCCTTAGCATACACTACCGCCTAACAGATATTATGATAGTCTTATACAAGCTAGTATCATAAGGGCTTAGAAGTTGCATGCAACTTCCAGGACATAATGTAAGATAAATATATAAGGGTTCCATACTTCGATGAAAGTATAGTAAGAATTGAGTAAAGACAATTATTGCCAGTTGCAAGTCAAAAGATAAGGAAGATCTATGCTGAGATCTTAACACTCAGGCTGCCTTTTTTATCATATTTTTAGATATTAGTTGACCTTTCCTTACCTTTGGCTCATGGACATATTCTTCAATTCCATCCCCTATACCACTACCAGAAGAGGTTATCAGATGTAACGGGAACTCCATGTGGGAGGATGGATCCCAAGTATACGGCCGTACCAAAACTTTCTTAGTACGCAAAACGAAGAACAAATAAGTAAGAAGAAAACCTTAATGGAGAAACTTAATATCATTAAGCTGCAGCTTTTACTTAATAAGTTCTTGAGAGAATAGTTGATCGTCTTAGGAGAAGAGGTCTCGCATATACTTAAGTAAAATTATATTGCCAGCTCCTCTCCATCACTCTTATGCTCACTACCATCACGAGCATGCCTATCTTCTCGGGGCCTCTGGCTTACATTCCACCCAATATTAGCCGGCTCTGCTAGTTCATTATCTGACGTGAAATGTTCATGCAATATCTTGACACATACAGCTGCAGGTGAAAACTCTTCACATCGTTGTCCTGTTAGTGGCGAACCAATAGGTTACTGATAAGCTAGTCTAATATCAAACTCACTGTCCCATACATATTCGTCTATGCAAGTTCTGTAGACTACCTTTCAAAGGTATCACTACACTCGGCAAGTCTATCGTCTTCTACTAACTTCAACACGATAGCTTAGTTTAAGGACTCCAGTGATAAGGTACTTAAGCCACTGGCTTATACGGGCACTACCCATAGCCACAAATATTAAATACATCTACCAAGACAAGACTACTATGATCCAGAGTTCGCTAACAACCTCTGGACATCTTACAGTCTTTCTGGGACTTACTGGAGTCCTCGGTGTACCACTTATCCAGAGGCCTCCCAGGCTTCCGGTATTCTTCACGCACCTACTACTATAGGCTTATAAGTATCAGTGGCGTATACACTCAAGAATAACCTTTCGTGTAACGATTCGATCGCCCTATGCCCCCTCATATATCCTGTGAAGAGCTTCCAGTCGACTGGATAGTGACAACATGTATGGTATTACGCTGCACTCTTCATTCATAAACTTTTACTAGTAAACCAGCAACTACCGTTCAGTTGGCCCATGATGCAATGTCTGTACATCAGGGCCAGAGAGGGTTGTTGGACTCAGATTTTCCAATGTTCGTCCAAAGGAAGATTTTCTTTAGTTCGCAGCTCAACAACGGAATACTCGATTGAACACATATTGGAACCTCTAATATAATCTTGCGTAACAAATATTCCCCTGACTTTCCCCGGAATTTTGCGTAACCTTTTATGCTCAAGGTAGGGTAACTTCTATCCAAAACAATGGTAACCACTTTACTAAGATAGGGTAACTATACTCCCTCACGTAGGGTAGATACACACCTTTGGTTAGATAACTCGCTGGAGCTTTTGGAAACCTTCCGAACCCTCTGTGTAGACTTTTCCTACCTACCCAGTCAACCCTTCTAATTTGTAGTCTAAGCATTACCATTTGCTTAGTCTCCATGGTAACCTTTAGTAGTCTTACCAGACTAGTCTAACTGTAACCCTTCCGGGCTCCGGTATAGGATAAGACTATGTCTACTGTAAGATCCAGGAGAGTCGTTACACTCTACTCATTGTTAGCCAGAAAACAACATGGTCGACTACTACATGCTAGTTGACTTTGGGGTGCGAAGTGGCCAACTTCGTCTCGCGTCATGTAGGAGGCAACCAATGAACACTTTCCTTTGTGTCAGAATACTATTTTTCAAATAGTTTCTCAACTGTTCTATTCCATCGTTGCATGCATATATAATTCCATCTGGGCAACAATATCATTGTAAGAATTGTCAGCATCACTTATATTGAGCTCTATTGTTCACCACTAACGACTGACTCAAGACTCCAAGCAACAACAACAGATTTGGCTAGTTCCTTTTTACTCTTGAAAAGAATTCTTTGCTGTATCCATAAAGATAAATCCTGCAGTGATTCACCTGCTGATTTTCACATAAATCACTTTTTGTGATGCAAGCTTATCTTTGTTCAATAGAATAAACCCCATTTTACGCGAAGATATCTGGGATTAATCTGGCGTCATATAAAACATTATAAATTATGTTTGTGTATTACTAATTTTGCTCTCATCCAGAGATGAACACGTGATGTGAAGAAATAAGTCACGAAGTTACTGAACTAGCCCTCGGTTAGATGTATGCCTAACAGTCTTGCTCCTGCTTTCTGTGTTTGAGAATCTATAGTCACAGTCCTCTATTTTGTAAGCATAGAGCTTTCTATACAAAGAACGAATGTTTGTTGTATTAATCTTAAACACAAGGAAATAACTTAAATGGTTCTGTGAAGAGCTATCTACATCGTCTTTATATTATTTATTTTTTACCTTCATATGTTTGGTGTTGAGTTATAAGGACATGCATCCAGGGGTAGCTATAGCAAGAACAAAGTCCCTAATCGAATTGACAAGCAAAAGAAATAACAGGCACCATGTTCCTCCAAGTGAAACCAAACAAATTTCCATGCCACGAAGGAACTCAAAACAGGATAAACTCAACCCATATAATGTGTTTTTGCTTAGACAAACAACCCATACTAGATAGAAACAACAGAGCCAATACTATTTAACTATAACTGCAAAGTGAGGGGAATAAATGGCAGGGAGAGAATGGAGCAGCTAGAGACACTAAGGGTGGAGGCCCTTCCTGGGAGAAGAAAGTTAGGGGAGGTTGGTATGCGTGCGCACAATCTAGAGGAAGAGTTTTGTAAGCAGTAGAGCTGGGGTTTAGAGTGAGCAGTCAGGGCCAACATTGTATAGATCCAGGAGGCACTAGGCCCTAGCGGAGGACCAAGAAGGGCAAAACAGGATTGTATAAGAAAACCACTCCCGCTCCTCCTTGCAGAGTGGGCAGACCTGGGGAGAATCCTAGTTGAACCAGGAGGGATGGCCTGCAAGGGAGCTCTTACTGGTGTGCATCTGTGTAACAACCCTGCTGGATCTTGGAGTAGACTTAGTCTTATCCCATACCTGAGCCTGGTAGGGTTACGGTTAGCCTAGTCTGGTAATCCTACTAAGAGTTACCATGTAGACTAAGCAGATGGTAATGCTTAGACTGCGAATTAGACGAGTTTACCGGGTAGGTAGGAAAGGTCTAAGCTGTGGGTTCGGAAGGTTTCAAACACTCCCGGCAACTTACCCTATCTTATGGAGTACAGTTACCCTACCTTGGCAAAGTGATTACCCCACTTTTGGATAGGAGTTACCCTACCTTGAGTGTAAAAGGTTACGCAAAGTTCCGGGGAAAGTCATAGGAATGTTTGTTACGGAAGTTTATACAGAGGGTTCGAATATGGGCTCAATCGGGTAATCCACGGTTGAGCTGCGAACCGAAGAAAATCGTGCCTTGGACGAACATTGGGAAATCTGAGTCCAACAACCCCCTCTGGCCCCGATGTACAGACAATGCATCATGGGCCAATGGAAGGGTAGTTGCTAGTTTACTAGTAAAAGCCTATGAATGAAGACTGCGGCGTAATACCATATAGGCTGTCGCCATCCAGTCGACCGGAAAATGTTCACAGGATATATGAGGGGGCATGAGGAGATCAAAGGGTTACACGAATGATTATCCTTGAGTGCATGCGCCACTGATACTTAAAAGCCTACGGTAGTAGGTTTGTAAAGCATACCGGAAGCCCAGGAAGCCTCCGGATAAATAATAGACCTGCGACTCCCGTAAGTTCCCAGAAGACTGTAAGATGTCCTGAGGTTGTTAGAGCACTCTAGAGTGTAGTAGTCTTTTCTTGATTGAAGTATTTAATGTCAGTGGCTGCGGATAGCGCCCATATAAGCCAATGGCTTAAGTACCTCATCACGGGAGTCCCTAGAACCAGCTATCGTGTTGAAGATAGTAGAAGATGTTAGACTTGCAGAACGCAGTGATACCACTGAATGGTAGTCTACAGGACTTGTATAGACAAACATGTATGAGACAGTGAGTTCGATATTATACTAGCTTATTATTAACCTGTTAGGTTCACCACTATCAGGACAGCAATGTGATGAGCTTTCTCCTGCAGCTTAATGTATCAAGATGATGTATTAACACTTCACGCAGGATAATGAACTAGCAAAGCCAGATGGCATTCAGTGGAATGTTAGTCCAAGGCCCAGGGCAGATAGGCATGCTTGCAATCGTGCTGAGCTTAGGAGTGATGGAAAGGAGCTGGCGATATATTATTCTACTTAAGTATGTGTGAGACCTCTTCTCTTAAGACAATCAACCATTCTTTCAAGAACTTATTGAGTAAAGCTGCAGCTTAACGATATTAAGTTTAACTTTAAAGGTTTTCATCCTAAAATATTGGTTCTTCATTTTGCGTATGAAGAAATCTTTAGTACGGCCGCATTCTTGGGATCTATCTTCCCACAGGTAACCTCTGTTACAGATACATTGCAGTTGTGGAACGTTCAGGTAACCTAATCCCTAACCAACCACTATCCCGACAATTGCATGCAGCACAGCTTCCATAGTGAGCACGCATCATTTATGGTATGGAGGGCAATCAGCTATGATTGGATGTCCCCTCTTGTTTTCCTTCAAGGTACAGATCCAAAGAGGATAATTGCTCTGGACTATTTATATCAGGTCCTTCAGCCTATTGTTACTCTGGCTTTCATGAACCTTCTTGAGTATTACGCTTCACCCGAGGCCCAGTATTAGAGTCATATCAAAGACCAAGCCCCAATCTATGGAACAAGTGGGATGTTGAGAGAGGCAAAAAACATGCTTGGTATATCCCTGCACCATCAATAACCCTCTTCTCCTGACCTAAATCCCACTGAGAATGTGTAGTGGATCCTCAAGCAAAGGATTAAGGCACAGGATACTATTCCTCAAAATATTGATGATTTAAGAGAGGATGTTCAGGAAGAGTGGGATCATTTATAGCCATCTGCTTGGAACCAGTATATAGATAGTATGCCTGTAAGGCTCATGCAAGTCAAGGAACAGAAAGGGGTGCAAACACAGTTTTAATACTTTTCGTTTATTCTTATTCCTTTTCTCTACTATGCTTGACTTTTTCTGAATTTTCTTACTACTTCTCTTGTTGAGCTATTGTTGTTTCTTTGAAATAGTTGATCGTTTATTCCCAAGATTTGTGGTTGCTACTGGTGATTTTTGTCGCCAGCCTCATACAGTACCCGGATGATACTGGACTCGGGTGTAAAGGCATTTTGCTTCCGGTAACACAAACTCTCTCGCCCAGCGAGTTGCTCAAGCAAGCGCCGGGTCGGCGCCTGCTTTACCGGACAGGTCTTTTTGTTGGCCACAAAAAATTACTCACCCATCATCACTCGAACTTCCTATTCTGGCTTAGTCCAAACATAAATTCTACGTCTCGTAATTGAGGGGGACACGACTTTTATCGACCCCCGGGAACGCGGGCAAAGGTGCATGAGCAATTCTGGCTGGGGTTATATACCGTACAGTAACGATGGTGCCGGACTTAGAACCTATACTTCACGACACCCGACATCGACGGTGATTTTCAACTTGTGGTAACGGCACCTTGCAGCAGGGTCTCCAGAACCTCTTCTGTAAAGTTGTCCCCACCGGTTATTGGAACAGACTTATAGAGCAATTTTTTTTTTTAGTCTTAGGTCAGCCCATAGAGATCTTCAGAGTTGTATGTGAAGGAGGAGAGTGGAACATAGGTTCATTTCAGAAGCTTCAAGTGTGTTGGCGGCGTAAGTCGGGAGCGCAGATACGCACGGGAGGTATGTTTCAGTACGCTACAGTGTCCAAGACCTCAAGTACTAATCCTGGTTCCGATACACCCCTGTGTACGAGAATGTCTCATCCTAACGTACCCTCCACACCGAGCCTATGGGAAGGGGTTTTTCTTGATGATTAGCCGAGAGACTTCCTAATCAGGTATAGTCTACTATGGTGTCAGGACTCTTGTTCTTGCTCCACCATCTCGAGTTTGATTCCGGTGTGGTAGTAATGAGCCTCAAAACGGAGCAAGATCAAGAGTCCTAACAAAAAATATCAAACTTGAGATGAGTGTCTTCTGAGCACTTCTACAAAGCCTCAACCTTTGAATAATGTAGTTATGGTTGAAAAATTTCTCATACTGGCTTTTGGTTAATTTCACGTGCCTGGCACCATACAGCAAAACTCTCTCTATTCAGCCAAGGCCATTATGCAAAGGCACTGCCTAATCTGAGTGCAACAACCCTCGAGCCTGTTTGGATTAAAAAATAATACTCACTTCGTACTAGATCAGGCAGGAATTAGGCGGACTGCAGAAAAGAAACATGCCTGCACACTATGAACCTATGATACTAGTATACAAGTACCAGTACAGTACCCTTATATGGTTCCCAAGCTCCTTCCCCCCAATTTTCCTGACTCCTCTTCTTCCTTCCCTTTTGAGAAGCGGGAGGCGGGAGTAAACACCATCGGCAGTCTCACAATCCCCCCTCGCTGAAATTTTAGGGCTTCATAGACCTGAGGTTCTTTTATTTTCAGACTTTAAACATATCTTATGGCTGGCATCCTGTCTGCTACATGAACTTTACCTCTCTCTCCTTGTCGACATCTCATCTATATGGCCTGGAGAGGTTATTACCTCAACCCTGCTGTTCGCTACACCCCCAATCAGTGTCCACTACTACTACCTGGCTGGAATTACTGGTGAAGAGCTGTCGGTATTGCACTGTTACAGGCTGCTCATTGTTCAGCCAATTGGGCCTCCCAATGTCAACAGAAGCTGGTTGTCTGAGCCAGCCCTCGTCCAATGATTTTTGAGTTCTCTGTACTCTAAAAGGGACCTGGGATTGCTGATAAACCCCCTTTGCCCTACCACGGGCCGGGACATTGAGGAAACCAGCCGGCAGAGTAACACCAATTACAAGAAGGATTTATTTTGTTGGGTTCCTTTTGTTATCTCCTATCTCAAGAGAATACAGTATGGGTTTTCTTGTTGTCTCCTGCAGATGCTGGTTCTGGGCTTGTGTGTTGGTTTTTTTGCTGAGAGTGTGAGGGAATTTTTTTGTGCTGGTTGATTTCTCTTGCTCTTTTTGGTGGCTTGGCTTAGCATGGGTTCTGTTTTGATGTTCAATATGCGGTTGGTCCCATACCAGAGGGACTTGGGATGGCTTGTTTTTCCCTAGGCCTATGGAGGAGGCTTTTGACCAGCATGTCTTAGGACTAAATCAGGGGTCCCTGTGTGACCTTTGAAGTGGGGGTTTGTGCCTTAGAGCAAATAAATCACAGGATTTAGCAACAAAAACAAACCCTGGTCTGGTTCTGCTTAAAAAAAGAGCTAAATACAAGAATACTGGCTAATGTATGTTCCAACCACAACAAATATAAATTATTTACGGTATGAATATCTGAGTCTTTTTAATTAAGAGCTGAAATCTTGATAGATAGAATAGGGATAATACTATTACAAGCAAGCAATAAATATTATTAAAAATTATACCCAAGTAAAGCAAATCAACAGTAGGAATTTAGATTAAAATTATGAACTAAGTGTGATTTAGTTATTTTGGAACTAGGCAAATTGCCCATAACCGGGTAAATGAGGTAAAAAAAAGAAAATAAATAATTAGATAAAAATTAAATTATAAACAAATATATGGTATATGAAATAATATTAATAGGTATAAAATCTATTGTACACTTTTGATAACTTAAATCATATATACTTAATTATATGATAAACTTGATTGAATACTTAGGATTTATTTGAATTAATACTAGTATTAATTAAATTGATTTACAATCAAATGAAAAGATATGTTACTAAAATATGACAGGAGGTGTTCCAGATAGGCTGATCTAATTATAATTCAAGATATATGAAATTAATAATTTTAGTAATTTGGAAGATACTAAGTATGCTAATAAGAATAATAAGTAATTAACTATAAATAAGATAAGTTGTTATAAGTTAAAGGTTTGGCTTTATACCTGTTAATATTTATATATATATTAGATATATGTTCTTAATTATTTGATTATCTATTTTTAATTTACATTTTTTATTTCACTTGACTTACTGAATTAGAAATATTTTCCCTGTCCCATAATCATCAAATATCACCTGGTACCTAACAGGTTACCATGATTCTGAGTATTAATTTACTCCACTGTCACAAGTTTTAGAAGCCTTTACTACTTGCTCTATAGGGTATTTTCCCCATTTATTCTGTGGGTCCTATTACTTATTGATTGAGAAGATATTTCCTGAATGGCATACCCTCATCCGTTGTGATTAGGCCATAGCGATCATATATTAAACTTTGTAAGTTTTGTTGTTTTTCTTATTCTCGAGGTGTTGTTCCATTGCCCGGAACCAAATCGTAACATGCAGGCTTTTTTCGTCCTGTCAGCCATGAGAACGAATCGGGTTGCACATCAGACCTTAACAAAAGGCCCCGAAAGAATAACAACACAATCCCATTTTGACCAGCACAACCCCCCGGGGTATTCAATCTAAATACAACCTCACAGCTCCGACATTCGTTACGGTATCTCTCTCAACTGCCTCGCGATATCTCGGACATGAATCCACAAAGCGGCATCGACCCTAACGCTACCGGCACAGGTCACACCAACAGCTTTAATGTGATAAACAGTTTCAACAATATATATCTTGTGGACGAAGAGCCCCAGGTCCTAGAGTGGCTGTCACCACTAGAGCCTCGTGTGCGCCACCAAGATGTGCGTACCAACCGGCTGGATGGCGTGGGGGAATGGCTTCTGCAAAGCGATGAGTTTGCCAACTGGCGCGATGGTAGGGGAGAATCCGACAGAGCTATTCTGTTTTGTTCCGGGGCGCCCGGAGTAGGGAAAACCTATCTTAGGTAGGGAGACGGAGCGATTTGATATATACAGAGCATGGGCGATCGATAACTGACTGCGACATTAGCTCTCTCGTGATTGATACATTATGTGATCAGAGTGTAAGGCAGAAAGCCGGCGTCGCTTGCTTCTACTACGACTTCCAATACCAAAAGATCCAAACCCCGGAGAATATATTGGGTGCCCTCGTCAAGCAACTTATACGAGGGCTAGGAGCGATTCCTAGCGAGATCGATGACGCATTCCAGAAAGCAAAGGGCCAGGTTGGTGGCCGAGGTCTCCGAGTTCATGAACTTCTTCCAATCCTACAGGCAGCCCTTGCTCCACTGGAGAGGGCTTTCATTTGCATCGATGCCCTGGATGAATGCCTGGGGAAACATCTACCCGAACTTCTACGGTCATTGCATACTATTTCCCAGTGGTCTCCAAAAATGCGCCTATTTATTACGGGGCGGCCCCATATCCAGCGTGAGATTGAGAAACATTTTCTTGGGAGTGCACAGCTCGTCCAAATAAAGCCAACGATGGAAGACATTATGAAATACCTGCAGATGATGTTGGATAACGACTCCGAACCCGAAGCCATGAATTCCGATCTTAAGGCTGAAATCATGAAACGAGTTTCGGAATCTATTTCGGATGTGTATGTGACGGCTGTTTTGTGCACAAAATTCGAGTGATAGCTAAAAATTGCGCCTAGATTTCTACTCGTTTCGCTAAACATCGCGGCAATATTGGCGGAGGTGACAATCTACGGCCGGCGTGAGCAACTCAAGAGGATGACCAGTGGACTCGGTTTAGGTGATGCCTATCGTGTGGCTTTGGACAGAATAGAGGCCCAAGGAGGGGCCAAGTCGAGACTTGGTATGGCCGTTTTAATGTGGGTTTCTCGATCGGAGCGGCCAATGACTGCGGACGAGTTATGCCATGCCTTAGGCGTACAAATTGGGTCTACTGATCTCAATTCCGAAAGTATCCCTTCTATACAAACATTATTAGCCTCATGCCTTGGACTTGTTACCCTCGATAAGACGGGGTCAACCGTCCGGTTGGTGCATCTCACACTTCAAGAATATCTCGACAGCCACCACGAAATCTTCCAGAACCCCTACGCAGCAATGGCTGAGGTTTGCTTAACATATCTGAACTACGATTGTGTCAATATGCTCCCACCTGATCTGGATTCTGCTCCATCAACTACCCCATTGCTCGAATACGCTTCCCGGTACTGGGGACCCTATGCAAGAAATGAAACGACGGAAGGTGTAAAATCGCTTGCACTTCCGCTTCTATGTAATTTTGATAGTCATATATCAGCCAAGCTTCTTTTGCGCCAACGCGTTACTCTATTGGTCGTAGAGCCGGGAAGCCAGCCGGAGGGATTCACAGGGCTTCACTGCGTGGCATATCTCGGTACTGACGAGATAGCGGGCTCTCTGGTGCAGATCAAGGGTGGTGATATCAATAGGGTAGACTTCTTGGGCCGCACACCACTGATATGGGCCGCTGAATATGGGCACGAAGGCATAATAAAGCTATTCATGAAACAAAAAGATATCATGTTCCAAGCTAAGGACGAACGGGGGCGAACAGCGCTCTCCTGGGCCGCTGGGGGTGGAAATGAGGAAATAGCAAGGCTGCTTCTGGATCAGGAAGAAATCAGCGCCGAATCACGAGACAATGATGGCAGGACACCGCTCTCACACGCCGCCTGGCCCGGGCGTGAAGGAATGGTAAGGCTGTTTCTGGGACGGGGAGAGGTTAACGCCGAATCGCGAGACAATGGTGGCAGGACACCACTCTCGTACGCCGCCCAGGGTGGGATTGTGAAAGCGGTGGAGCTGTTTTTGGAGCGGGAAGGGGTCAATCCCGAATCGCGAGACAACGGTGGTAGGACACCACTCTCACATGCCGCCTGGGCTGGGAATGAGGGGGTGGTAAGGCTGTTTTTGGCGCGGGGCGAGATCAACCCCGAATCGCGAGACAATGGTGGGAGGACACCACTCGCATACGCCGCCTGGTCCAAGAATGGGGAGGTGGTGAAGCTGTTTCTAGAACGTAAAGAGGTCAACGCCGAATCGCAAGACAACGGTGGCAGGACGCCACTCTCGTACGCCGCTCAGGGTGGGAATGCGAAGGCGGTGGAGCTGTTACTGGAACTGGAAGGGGTCAACGCCGAATCGCGAGATAATTGTGGAAGTACACCACTCTCTTACGCCGCTACTTATGGGCGAGAAACGGTGGTGAAGCTATTTCTAAAACGGGAAGAGGTCAACCCCGAATCGCGAGATAATGATGGCAGGACACCACTCTCACAAGCCGGAAATGGGGGAGTGGTGAAGCTGTTTCTGGAACGGGAAGGAGTCAATGTCGAATCGCGAGACAATCGTGGCAGAACACCACTCTCCCACGCTGCCCAGTATGGGAAGGAAACAGCGGTGAAACTGCTCCTAGAACGGGAAGACATCAACGTCGAATCGCGAGACAATCGTGGCCGGACGCCGGTCTCTTACGCCGCCGGGTCTAGAAAAGCGGGAGTGGTTAAACTGTTTCTAGAACGGGAAGAGGTCAACCCCGAATCGCAAGACAATGGTGGCAGGACACCACTTTCATACGCTGCATCGTCTGGGGATGAGGAAGTGGTGAGGCTGTTTCTGGAACGGGGAGAGGCCAACGTGGACTTGCAAGACAATGACGGCAGGACACCGCTCTCGTATGCTACCGAATGTTGGGATGAGAGAGTCGTGGAACTATTCCTGAGCCGGGAAGCGGTCAACACCGAATCGCGAGACAATGGTGGCCGAACACCATTTTCCTACGCCACCGGGTCGGGGGTAGTCCCAATCGTGAAGCTGTTTCTGGAAAGGAAGGAGGTCGATATGGAATCGCAAGATAGTGATGGTAGGACGCCACTCTATTTCGCTCTCCAAAACCGATCG
This sequence comes from Tuber umbilicatum, assembly GCA_003313605.1. Lineage (NCBI taxonomy): Eukaryota > Fungi > Ascomycota > Pezizomycetes > Pezizales > Tuberaceae > Tuber > Tuber umbilicatum. The sequence goes on from QLOI01001270.1 coordinate 28,647, forward strand.
AAGAAGGTCGGGAAGATGCTTTTGGCGCTCCGGGAGGTCAACCCTCGATCGCCAGCCCTGTTTGAAGATGAGGAAGTTGCCCAGCTCCTTCGGGAATGCTTGGATACCATTCCTGCTACGCAACAGCACGATGCTCGAACCCCCAAAACCCGCATCAATAAAGACGACCGGGGGGCAGAACCACTAGCGCAACCCCCTTTACAGGCACAAAATGCCAGCACGAGCACTCCCCAAGAAAGCACACAATATTCCTCGCTAGACACTCTTTCAGCAGATGACCCGTATCAAAACATCGAAGCACCCACCCAAGGCTCTAAAATTTATCCTCTTACCTCACCTCTTTTGCATCTAGTTCCGCCAGCCGCCGTGGCCCCTGCATCCATTGAGCCTTCACTACAGACACCACCTCGCAGCATTTCCCAGGCTTTGCAAGAGAGGAAGCTTTGGCCCTATCATGTCAAAAAGTAAAACGCACTCTCACCC
>QLOI01001270.1:29151-61192 GCA_003313605.1 Tuber umbilicatum
CCCCCCCCCCCGCTCCTAATAGCCACTGTTACGGCTGAGGGGCCCCTACTATATCTCCTATAGTAATCTTAGAAACACCACCCCTATGGAGGTGCAAGATGCTCTATTCTGGACCTAGCTTGATTCTGTGCCCGCCCACCCGCAATCCCACCTACTTACCGTGCTGTGGCAACACCTGCCGATGCCGGCAAGGGGCGCTCTGCGTATATCTCTTTGGAATTTGAACATTTTTTATTTCATTCTCGGTTTCTGTTTATTTGTGCTGTACTCGAGTATACTCTTTGTGGTTTTCTTAGCAAGAACCTGTACACAATTAGCCAAGACAAGACTTGACCTTTCCGGGCTTTTCTTATATTATTCCTTCTACCCCTTCGAGGATGGCTAGCTAGCTATACTCCTCTGGTTTCTCCCTCTCTTCTTTCTTTTCTCCTTCTGTTCTCTCCCTGTTCAATACATCCGCTAGATTTTTATATTATAATATTCTTGAGGTTGAGTATTGTCACAATTTGGACCGGAGGTGCTTGTCGCAATCCGTTAGGCTCCGGAAATCAAATCAAGTCAGAGTATCAGGCCGCTCACAACCATTCCCCTTGTCCCACGGGTACTTGTGCTGTTAAAGAACTCAGGTCACGTACTTCCCCTGCCACTACCTTCAGAATTGCCTTTACAAGCCCGGTAAGACCACTGGTAGCCTTCACGGACACTGAAGAACTATCAGAAACGTTGAATTATAAATAGCGCTAGCGGTTCTCAAGTCGATCACCCGGGGCATAGTACACCCATTGAGCGACGACATTGCGTTTAGGATTTCCAACGTTTACACTTCCTTTACTGTAGACCCTTTCCTAGTTAGTGGGTGTGTTAATTCTCCTCAGGCCAAGGATTACGCCTTTGCTTCCCCACATCGCCGGAGAGATCGCGAGTAGCTCTTTTACCCCCATATTATTATTCTAATCTACCTCGCCATCATACGATCTCACTCGATTTCTTATATAGGCCAAACGGCAAAGCCCAATACCCTGAACGTCACAACTGGCATAGTTCTGGATACTGTATTGTCAATAAACATCTGTGTTAATTCCCCGTCACTTGTTAAGCGGGGGTGGCCTTCCTAATTGAGTTGGGCTATGTCTGGCAAATCTACTGCCATTCCGCCTGCCCCCGCCAAGATCTTACCTGATATAGTTAGCTTTCGGGGGGGTGGGGTTGTTAATTTGGCACCTCCCCATTCAAAAATGGAAATCTTTGAACTGCTCTAGCACTGCGGGAAATTCGTATTTCCTTAAAACCCTCTATAATTCTTTGGGCAATCATCAAATAAGGACTTTTATAGAATCCTTTGGGCTTGTGGGTTATCGTTGTTGACTTAGAGGAGTTTGAGGTTGGTCATAGCTGGTGTCGGCTGAGGGGTTGGTTTCCATTGACTGGCACCTTACAGCCTTCACCGTACTCACGACGGAACGTGTAGGGGTATTTGGTGGGGTTAGAGTTACGAAAATTACTGATACATAGTTAATCCCTGTTCCTCACCGCCCGGTTTTGTCGTGGGTACTGTGAAGACTGTACATCAGTTCTTCCCGGGCAGTAGGAAATGGCGCTCCTCACGGCGTCTATTGAAATACGGCACAGTATCCTTTCCAATGAGTTCCAGATTTCATTCTGAACAACTCTAGGAAAAGACGGAGACTATAGGCAGCCGATTCGGCCAACACGGAATTGAAGCCCATTATAACCTCAAGGGATTTCTATTGAGCCCAAAAATATTCGGTCCCGAGTTAGTCTAACCGTCAGGTCGTTTAACACAAAGCGCTTGTGAGCGGGGGGGGGGGGCTTCCCAGTACTTCCGATGCGACCGTACATATAGTTTACTACCAATCGCATATCGGTAAACTTGCTAGCCCCGCCCCCCCTGTAGCTATGGGCTCAGATCTACCGTACTGTACACCTAAATTAATCGAAGGGCCAGCATCCCCCCCAAAGAAGTATGGTAGTCTTGATAATACGGTGATACCAGCGGTTTTCAGGACGCCCCCAAATACCGGAATGTCAGGGTGCTTGGGTAATATTTACACGCAAAAGGGGAGAACTGAGGTCAATCATTCCGGTATTGTATGAGTACAGCCTTTGAAAAAAAGACCCCCATTTTGAAGATGCTACAACTGTGAATCAGTAGTCATTGCACTTCAACAAGCTTCTAAGATCCCTGCGATCCACAGAGATTGCGTTCAACAAAACAGATGAAGGTAGAGGCAGACGAGGTAGAGACGATAGGGCAATTATTAATGTTTAATAATGAGCAATGAAGAGCGGAACTAGTATGATACTAGGGAATTTCGTTCACGTTGCGATTGACTTCTTTCTTCTTTCAATAAGGGAATGACGACGCAGAGGGCACGCAAGGGTGCTGGGCAAGGGTTACAGTGAAACCTCAGTTACCTCTAGGTTGTGGGGGAATTGGATTTCCCCGAACTACTAGCTGATTTTTTAAGTATCCGGACAGCACGACGACCGGTATTTTCCTGATTTTTGAAATAACGACACGGTACATTTTACGACGATCGAGATTCTGACCAACGGCAGCCGCTTATCGCTTCAGTTGAGATACTTCAATTTTATCTTTGAGCCAGTGCTAACTCGAGGAAATCATGGCTGGAAAGAGCAGAAAGAGTGGGAGGAGGGCTGGACCCGGAAAAAAGAGGGTTAGGGTTGGGAGTGGGCGTGTTGGCAAGAGGGTATTGGAGGGTGGGAAGTACAGGGTGTTGGAAGGAGGCAAGACGGTATTGGGTGGTGATGAGAAGAGGGGGTGGGAGGTTTACAGTGGATTGGTCAGGGTTGCAGGGGGGTGGGAAAATGATGAGATGCGATTGGAGGATGATTTTGTGATGGGAGGAGATGATTGGGGCGCGAGTGGACAGGAGGAATGGAAGGTGTGGGAGGATACGACGGAAGGGAAGGAGGAGGAGGAGGAAAGGAGGGTTAAGGTTAAGATGGAAACGGTGAAGGAGGAGGTTAGGAAGTTGAGGGAGAAGGAGGAGGGTCAGGATTTGGTGGAGGAGGTTGAGGTGATCGAGGTGGATGATGAGGAAGAGGAGGGGATAGGTTGTTGGAAGAATGGAAGATGAAGAAGGAGAGAGAGGAGAGTTTGTTGGCGAAGGAAAGGAAGACGAGGGAAAAGGAAGGTATGTTGAAGAGGGGTAAAGAAAAGGGTTGGGATAGGAAGGAGACGTTGGAAATGTGGGATTTGTTGAAGGACTACAGGGAGTTGGTGGGGGAGGTGAAATATGTGTTTGGAAGAGATGAGACGGAGGCTAGGAGTTTGGTTTTGGAGAGGAATTTGGCGAAAATGAGGGAGTTTTGGTTGGATGGGGGAATAGGGGGGAAAGGTTGTTGTGGGAAGGGAAAGGGAAAGGAAGTCGAGGAGAGAGAGGAGATAGGGATGAGAGTGGACGGAAGGATTGAGGAAATGGAGAAGGGTAAGGCGGTGGAAGGAGGTAGGACATATAAGGAGGTGGTTGAGGGAGTGGGTGGTAGGTTGGAGGTGAGTAACGGAATGGAGGTGGAGAGGAAGTTGAGAGAAGAGAGGAAGGAGGAAGAGAGAAAGGGATTGGAGTTGGAGAAAAGGTTGGGTAAGGTGGTGGAGGTGGTTTTGGATTCGCAGGAAGGAAGCACGGGTAAGAGTTGGAACAAGGTTGAGGTGGCGGATTGTTTGGGTTTGAAGGAAGAAGATGTGGAGAGAGTGGTAGGAAAAGGGAGGAGAGTACAGGTGGTATTAAAGGAGGAAGAGAAGGTGGAAGAGTTGGTACAGGGTAGGAGGGAGGTTTGGGAGAAGGCGATGAAGGAAAAAGTGGGGGAGGTGAATAGAATGGAGAATTGGGTGGGTTTAGTGGTTCCGGGAGTGGAGTTTGAGGTTTGGGAGAAGAGATTGGAATTATTCCGGGAAGTGGTGGAGCAGGAGAATGGAATCAAGTTGATGAAGAGGCCAGTGTGGTTGGTAGATGAAAAGAGAAGGAAGAACATGGGATTGAAGTATGTGGGGGTGGTGATTCATGTGGCGAGGGAGAGTCAGAGGGTGCAGATATTGAGGAGTGGATTGAAGGTTTTAGGAGATAAAAAGGTGATGAAGAAATGGGTGGAGGAAAAACAGTTGGTGTTTTGCACGAAATGTGCGGTGGTTGGGCATAGTTGGTGGGATTGTGGAAAGAAGTTGAGCAGGTGCAGCATTTGTGCGGTGGAGGGTCAGATGGGATGGCAGCACAGATGTGAAAGGTGCAAGTTAGGGAGGGCGGGTTGTGTGCACTATAGGAAATGTGCAATGTGTAGAGTGAATCATATGTTGAGTGAGGCGAGTGAAGGAAATTGTTAGGGAGTGAGAGCGGAGATGGTGAGGTTGAGGAGTTTGGTGGGTTAATTTTGAGGGTTTGAAATTGGTGTTGGGGAATTTAAGGGGGAGTTATAATGGGTTGATGGAGTTGGGTGTGAGAGGGGGAGAGGTGGATATTTATTGTTTACAAGAGGTGGCAGTAGGATTAGGAGATATTTGTTATGGGTTGGATGGCTAAGAGACGATAGGTGGGGTAGGAGGGTATATGAAGAGGGAGAAGGGTTCCGTGGTGGGCATGTTGGTAAGTAAAGTGTGGGATGGGAAGTATAAAATTTTGGATAGAAGGCAAGAGTGGATAGGGATTAGTTTGGAGGTTAGGAAGGATTGTTGGGTAGATATTTGGACGGTTTATGTGGGGAGTGGTAAGCATGAGAATTTTTTGAGGCCGGAAGGAGATAAGAATGTGGTTGTGTTGGGGGATTTTAATGCATGGAGTAAGAGATGGGGAGGTGAGGAGGAGAGTTGGAGTAGGGAGGGAGAAATAGTGGAGGAATGGGTGGATAAGTGGGGTTTTGGAATAGCGAACAAGGTGGGAGAAGTTACGAGGACGGATGAGAGGTTGGGATATAAAAGTAGGGTTTTGGATTTGGCAGTTTACGGAGGGGGATTGGAGTTGAGGTGTGGAGTAGGAGAGGGAATAGTGGGATTGGATCATAAACCCTTAGAGGTGGAGGTAGGGGTTTTGGGTGGAAGGATTGATAGAGAAATGGAGATGAGGAAGGATGTGGACTGGGCGAGGGTAGAAGGGGAGTTGAGGGTTTGGGGTGGAAAGGGATTGAGTTGGAAGGGGGAGGAAGGTAAGGGAAGGCGGGGTTTGGAAAGGGTGGTAGAGGTATTGGAGGAGAATCTGAGTGGAATAATGGAGCAATGTAGGGGGAGGAGGAAATGGAAAGGGGGGAGGAAGAAGTGGTGGGATGAAGAGTTGGAAATTAAGAGAAAGTAAGTTAGGGAGGCGGAGAGAGAATGGGAAAGGGGTTTGGTGAAAGAGAGGGAAGTAATAAAGGAGAGGAGAAAGGAATATAGGAAGATGATTGAGGAGAAGAAGTTGGAGTATTGGTTGAAGTTTTTGGATAGGTTGACGTTGTTGGATAGTTTTCGTTTTGTCAAAACGGATAGGGATTTTATGGTGGATTTGCCGGGTATAAGCGGAGAGGATGGGGTTTTGGTGGAAGATGATAGAAGGAAAGGGGGTGTTATTATGTGAGGATTGGGTAAAAGGGAAGAGTTGGAGCAGGAGGAGGAGGGTTTTGAAGAAGAGGTGGATTTGGATGAGGAATTGGTGGAGGAATGCATTATGAAGCAAAAGGATGGAAAGGCGGTGGGGGTGAATGGTTTGGGTGGAAAGTTGATAAAAATAGTTTGGCGGTTGGATTGGGGAAAGGGAGTTATTATGTGGATTTTTAGAAGGAGTTTGGAAATGGGGTATGTGCCAGGACGATTTAGGGAGAGTGTGGGAGTGGTTATGAGGAAACCGAATAAGCCGGACGATAGTCTGCCGAGCAGCTATAGAGTTATAAACTTGCAGGATGTGCTGGGAAAAGGATTAGAAAGGGTAGTGGTAGAATTGTTAGGAAAATAGAGTGATAGAGGGATGGGGGAGGAACAATGGGGAACGAGAAAGGGAAGGAGCAGTTTGGAAGCTGTGGGGAAGTTGTTGATGAAGTGGGAGGAGAAAAGGGGTTTGGGTTTATTATTGTGTTTGGATGTTAAAGGGGGTTATGAGAATGTGGGGGTAGGGAAGATGGAGGAAAGGTTGGAAGAATTGGGAGTGGATGTATATTTAAGGAGGTGGATAAGTTCGTTTTTGAGGGAAAGAAGAGTTAGAGTGAGGGTGGGAAAGAGATTGGGGGATTGGGTGAATTTGAAGGGAGGAACGGTACAGGGTTCACCGTTGAGCCCGGAATTGTTTATGTTGTTGTTGGGAGAAGTGATGGAAGAGGTTAGGAGAGAGAGTGTGAGGGATTTGGAAGTGGTGGCGGTAGTTGATGATGTGGATTTTATGGTGGTTGGGGATAGCGAGGAGAGTATATTGAAGAGAGTGGAAAAGATGGAAGTAGGATTGAGGAGGGGATTGGAGAAATGGGAGGTGGATGTTCAGTTGTTGAAGTTGGAGGGTATGTGGGTGGATAAAGGTGGTTACAGGGAGAGAGCGGTGAAGTGGATGGGACAAGAATTGACGATGAAGAGGGAGGTGAGAGTTTTGGGTGTTTGGTGGCAAGGGAATGGAGGTTGGGAAAGTCATGTGAGGAATAGAATTAGGTTGGCGGAGGTGAGATGGAGGATGTTGTTAAAGTTGGTGGGGAGAAAGGAGGAAGGGATAGGGGTGGAGAAATTGGCGAAGTTGTTGGAAGTGGTGGTGATGAAATTTTTATTGTATGGGATGGAAGTATGGTAGAACGGGGAGAAAAGATTTAAGAGAATGGTAGAAATCTGGAGGAATAAGGGTTTAAGAAGGGTGTTAGGGGCGGTGAGAACAACGCCGGTGGATGCGATGTTAGGAGAAGTGGGATGGAAGGAAATAGAGTGGGAGTTGGACAAGAGATTAAGTTTATGGGGTTTGAGGTTGAGAAGAAGGGGTTTTTGGGAAAAGGGTATTGAAGGTTGGCAGGAAGAGACGGAGGAAGTGGGTTGTTGGAAAGGAGGTTGGGAAGGGAGGATATTGAGGAAAGTGAAGGAGAGGAAATTGGAAGGGGAAAGGTTCGAGGTAGAAGCGGAGAGAAGAGGGGTATTAAATTGGAAACTAGTTTGGGGAGGAGGGAAACAGGAGAGGAAAAAGGCATGGGAGGAGGGTAGAAATGAAAGGTTAGAGGACTGTTAGGTGGGAGTAAGTGATGCGAGTGAAAGAGGGGGAAGATTGGGAGTAGGGGGTTGTTTATGGGAATATGGAAGGAGGAGAAAGAGTTAGAAGTTGAACTTGGGAAGAGGGTTGACGGTTGGTAAAGAGGAAATGGAGGGAGTGGGAAGGGTTTTGAAGGAAGCGTTGGTTTATGAAGGAAATTTGAGAAAGTTGGTGGTAGGAGTGGATAATTTAGGGGTGATAAAGAGGTTGAGGAAGGGTAGGGGTTGGTGCGGGGAGAGTGAACAGAGGGTGAGAGAGAGTGGTTTGGAGTTATTGAAGAAAGGTTGGGAGGTGGTAGTAGAATGGGTGCCGGGACATGTGGGGATAAGGGAGAACGAAGAGGTGGATGAAATGGCGAGAGAAGGAGTTTGGATGGAGGAGGATGAGGAAGTAGGGAATATTTTAACGTGGGGAAAATGAAAGCAGAGGAGAAAGGAGATGGAGTGGAGGACTTGGAAGGAGTATTGGGTAAAGGAAGCAAAAGGAAGGAACTATTTTGGAGGTGGAAGTGGTAGGGAATTGGGACACGGGGGAAAAAGATGGGAGAGAGTGTTTTTGTTTTGGATGAGAGTGGACCATGGGGGAATGAGGGGAACGAGGTATGGGAGGGGGGAATTAAGGTGTGAGTGTGAGGGATGGGAGAATAGGGATCATGTGTTATTGCATTGTTTGAATTGGAAGAAAGAAAGGAAGAAAATGGTGGAAGGTTGGATTAAAGGGGGAGGGGGTAGCGAGGGAGAGGTTGATATGAGATGGTTATTGTTTGAGGAGGAAGGGATAAAATTGGTTATGGAATTTGGAAGGAACACGGGTTGGTTTAAAATGAGGAGAGGGGAAAGGAGAAATTTGATGGGACGGAAAGAGGAGAAGGATGGTAGTAGATTGGGTATGTTGGGTATGGAGCAGGTGGAAATAAGTAAGGGGATGGAGAAAAGGCGGTTGAGAAATTTGGAATTGGGGAGGATAAGGGCAAGGAAGAGAAGAGCGTTGGCAAAATTGGAGAAGGGAAAAGAAAAGGCTTTGGGTACTTTCAAACGACCCATTGCAAGTGGTTTGGGGGTAGGCGCAAAGTTGGGCAAAGGGAGGATGGTGTTAAAGGAGGTTGCGGTGAATATAAGGAGGAAAGGAGGTTTATTATTGGAAAATGTGAGGAAGATGGTTTGAGGAGAGATTAAAGGGCAGACATGCGTTAGCATACAGAAAGCCTATAGTATTACGATTAGTTAAGTTATATAGCTAATAGTAATTGAAAGGTTTAAAAAAAAAAAAAAGAAAAAAAAAAAAGTATCCGGACACCTTGGCGCCAAGCAATATCTGCTGTTTGTGTGTAATTGAGAATATCTCCAGCTATCTTCATTGTATAGCTTATAGAATCTTATACTGTAACTAAACTATAAACTATGCATGAAACTTATTCCCACCATTTTTCTCAATACATTTCCTCATTATCCCAGGTAGTTTTGCTATTTCTGCATTAATCTCACCCACTGTAATACGATTCCATTCTGCCTTAAGCATTTCTTTCATCTGCTCAAGATTTGTTACCCACTCCTGTCCCCTTCGAGTTTGTATTCTAGACTTCATTAACTCCCATAGATGTTCTATGGGATTGAAGTCAGGTGAATTGGGAGGCCAATTCACTTTAGAAATTCCTTCCTTCATTGGTTCAAGGTTTGTAAAATTGGAATCATGGGCGGGGGCATTGTCCTCCATGAGAAGAAACTCAGAGTTCTCGGAAATGCGTTGGTGACAGGTGGGCCAAATAAGTGGGCACGCCAGAGCCGTAACGTATCGCCATGAATCGACCCCCTTCACCTCCCCTCTCTTTATCCGCCGTACCTTATACTTTTTAGACCTCCACGATTGCTTAGTTTTTATCTTTACCCCAGACCTTTTTGCTACTGCTAGCTCTTGCTCTCTCAACTCCCGCCATTCCTCTGTAGACCTCCATAGATTGTTCAATTTTTTTTCTTCCTCCAAGCTCTTTTCATTATAGGCAGCGATCTTTTTTGCTGCCTCCTTCTTTTCTTCCATAGTTTCATGTTCCCAAAACCAAAATGGTCCCTTCCATCCCCAGGCAATCATCCCCCAGCACATGACTGTATTGCCTTGCTACTTCTTAGTTCCCACACAGTCATCCTGCCATTTTTCTCATTTTTCCCACCAGACATTCAAGGGTCCAAAAAGCCTGCCGATCTCGATCGACATTTCGTCCGTAAAGCCATAATTCGCCCAATCCACTTCTGGACACCAAGCAAGACGCAATTGGCAGTATTCCTAGTTTTTTCATCTTCTATTAACACCTTGCGCCTCATCATCCTCTTATAGAAGTGAACCCAGGCATCCAGTCCGTCTGTCTTCAGGTTCGGACAGGTATTGAAAATTGTACTTACAAGTCTTTTTTTTTTATTATCATCATTTAAGATAAACTTAAATAGTTCTCTATAGGCGTGAATACCCCGAGTAGCCAGAGCTTTGAATATCGTTGTATCACAAACATGGGAAAACCCAGCATCTCGCCTTATATCTCGCAAAGTCATTCTTCGTGTTTCAAATCCTCTCTTAACAAAGGAGACAAGCCGGTCCATATCTGCCTCGTTCAATGCCTTTGGACGCCCAGAACGGGAGGTTGGGTCCAACACCTTGGAGTCAATTAACTCCAATAGTGAGAAATCACTATTCACACTGACCAGGCCTCTGGTTGGTATGGCAGAGGCAGTGAAGACCACCGGTACTGGGTGGATAAAGGGCCTGGGAGTAGGGAGCGCAAGCCGGGAAGTAGAGGCTTGAGGTTCTCCCACAGGGAGAGTGGCTACTGACGCATTTGCCTCCGAAAGTAATCCTTCCGGCACTTCTGCTGGACGATCTGCCACAGAATTTGATATCTGGAGGCGTGCCTTTTGTGCATTTCCCATGGCATGCCTCCAGATATCACTCGCAGTTGACTTAGAAACCCCGGTAGCTTCCTCAATTTCACGGAAACTCATTGGTTGACTAAGATAGCGATAGGCAATTATTACTGCACGACGCCTTGGAGTAACTTCTTTTCCTAGAATCTTGTAAGCTTAATTAGATGATAAGAAAAAGGACTCTTACCACGCTTGATGGCCGGATATACGGGAGAAACCATTTTCCTTGGTCTTCGTTTGTTGTGGTACAGGAATGTTTGCCGGCGTGTCCACTCTTTCCTACCTATCGCTCTGCATGCCTTGGCGCTGCCAAAAGCCTTGGCGCCAAGGTGTCCGGATACTTAAAAAATCGGCTAGTACAGTAGAAGAGGAATAGAAAATAACGAATTGTCTTGGCAGAAGGGGGGCGGAAAAGAAAATGAGTGATAATTCATGATACCTTATTTTCGTTCTGTGTAAGATTATGCGGAAAAATAATTCACTTCCCCCAGCTTATAGATTGGATTTTCCGGGTGTTCCAAAAACAAGCGCATATTCATTCTACTCAATATCCTGCCATAAGTTGATCTGCCGGTCCGCTACCTTGTCCAGTGCCGCTCAAGTTCAGCATATCCGGCCACAAGTATGAATGTTCGGCAGCAGTAAAACATGACAAAACACTTTAGCAGAAATTTTTTTGACACTAACAAACCCTGTAGTTAGGAGTATTTACCACCTGGAAAGAGGAACTAATAGAGGCCGGAAACTTGAAAGGGGAAAAGCTCACAGAACAGAACCAGCCTCCACGTAAGGGATAGAAATGTTGGAGTCCTGGAAACATCGGAGGGTGGAGTTGATGGAGGTTTCACGGCGCGTCATTAAATCACGCCACGAGTGCTGCTGCGGCGGCGTAGTGGGCGCGATAGGGGAAACGCAGAAAATACCGGTTGTGAAACAAGACCAGCTGCGCACCAAAATATGGAATATTCGCACCTCGGTCTCAACTAGAACTTTGGCATTGTGGTAAAAATAATTTGATACACTGGTACAATAACTTCCCTGTTTCTTCTCTCCTCGTTCTGGGTGTATGGGCGTCGGCTCTCCTCCGCTAACATCCTGGGCAGAACCGCAGCGCAAAGATCCTCTGGTTTCCATACAGTACAGTACTCGGGCGCAATGTTTGGGACAGGTACGGTACACGCAAGCACCCAGCGAGTGATTGCGTTACCGGAGCATATTCGCCTATGCCGTCGGGGCGGGGTTCCTCTGGTATGGGGAGCGTATTGAACAGCCCAAAAAACATGCTCACTCATCTCTGGTATCAGTTTTGAGGATATTGTCCCTGACTTGCCCAATATCTGTTTCAATTCTCACTTTTGCACGAAAAAATGGGCAATGAGTTGTAGTTCCCTTTTCAGGTCAATTATGAATATTTTGGTTCTCTTTGAACTTCTAATTTGATTGTCCTTGTGGTATAAGAAGGAGCTTCATTCCTATGGTAGGGAGTGCCAACCGAGACATAAATACATGCTCTAGTAAACCTGTATGAGAATTTATCTTCTCTCTTCGGCTGCCTGCATGGTTGTTTAACTCTTTCGATTTCTTTGACGCTGCACACTGGAATCCAGGTCCCCAGTTTTGCAGCCACCGAAAATACTCACTGGTTATCACTCGAACTTCTGAAACTGGTTTGGTCTACATATAAATGCTAGACGTAGTAATGGTAGTGGTCACGACGTCTATCAGCCCCCAGATACGGGGGATTCTTTTTTTTTTGACTGTTTGGAGTGCGGTTGCAGACCGGCTGCAACAGATACAGACGGGGACTGATCCGACTGGAAATCACCAAAGGTCATACAGGTAATTTCCAGCGATAATTGAAGCTATCTACACCGCGACTTGAATTTTGGATATTTCCGGGCGGATGATGATGCTTCCAAGTAGAAGCTATACCGGTACCAGTAATTATGTTGTTTGATGCGGTGTGGCGTTGGTTTGTGTGGCGGGGCAGGTAAGGAGTCTTGGGCTCCCCAGACCTTGATCTTCCTATTCTCAATAAGTGCTTGTGTCATCACAGCGTTGCGGGTACGGTTACGGTCCCAGCAATGCTTCCTTGGATGGCGGGGCTACTCCGTCGGTGTGGGCAGTGGAGACAGGAGGGAAGGGAGGACAATTTTATGAAAATAGATATGCCATAGCTGCTTGGCCAGATGCATAAACAAGTAAAACAAACAAAAAAACACATTACATGCGGGTGATCAGTTTTCAGAATCGATAGAGGGAGAGCTGAAATCATGATATGTCACGTCTCCCAGAGCCCTGCAGCTTCCCTGGCCGTCCCTTGCAACCACCTCCATATTTACCCCTAACCCTAGGAGACAATTTATTTCCTTGAATGGGCTGCAAAGGGCGATCCAGTCTCGTCCGGGTCACTCGGAAGCTCTACCACAAGGCTCGTGTGGCCCACGACCGTTGGGAGCACTGAGGCTTGGGTATGGTTCAGCCAAGTCAGATTGAGGGATTGGTGGATGGGGAGGGGGGCAGTGATCCCAAGCGGCCAGTCCGTCCGGCTTTGAGCACGGCCGGACTGACCCAGGCTTTTCCGAGCAAAAGCCTGGCCTGGCCGGGGTCACCTGCGGGCCCATGTTTCAAGAGATTATTTGTGTTTTACTACTAAGAAATATTTTAGAATTCAACGTGACTAATTGGTTATAAAGTCACTCGGTTAATAAATATTCACCAGAGGTAGCTAGAGAGTGGTTTGATGAATAGGGTAGAGTGTCCGGAGGAAGGAGTGTATATTTGGGTATCATGGTGGTTCATCGGTGCATGATATAAATTTGTCTTAAGCGAGATCAATAGCATCGGGGCCATGATGCTCCTATTATCCTATTCCGGGTGATTAAAAGTGGAAAGCCCGCGGGCCGTCTGGTGGATCCGGCCCGGATTGTGCCAAGACTCGACCCGGCGGCCGCCAAGAATTTTTTCCGGACTGCAGACCCGTGGCCCAGACTACAGTCCGGACTGGCCGCTTGGGATCACTGGAGAGGGGCAGGGCAAAGTCTGTGGATACCTGGGGAGTGATTGGTAACGTAAGCTACTCTGGGCATGCTAGGCTTGATACGTGAAAATGAGGTTTAGATATCACTATTATGACAGAATACTTATGCTGATGCGTTTGACTAGGAATATTGTAGAAAGAGATCTACGGCGGAAAATAGAGGTGAGAAAAGAAAAACAAGTATCGTAGGTAGGTGATTACAATGCACACTGAACCTAACAAGCACTGAAATATCAATTCCCACTAAGCGCCGTGGATAGCGTGGAATAATTTCTCTAGAATCGCCACACCTACGGTATAGGAAAAACGCGGGAAATAGGAAAATAAACAGGGCTGAAGTGGGAAGGAACAAATGAGATGGAAGGTAGAATCAAGCGCGGGGATGGAGGGAGATGGGGACAGGTGCGGGTACAATTGATCTGGTAAGGACGGTTTGAGGGGTAGAGGGTGTTCTTGAGAAGACGTTGGTTTAGTAGATCTAGAGGTAGGGGTGCCGGGTAAAGGATCATATACTATATGTAAAGTAGTATCTTCTATTACCGTGAGTGGGTGTGTTACTGCTTGGTGTGAAGCATCCTTGATAGTGACAGTGGTCGGCATTCGATCACAGTTTTCCGATAATTCGCTATTGGAGGTTCTGGATTCCGAGAATACCTTGGCTAACGCTCTTGTCTTGTCAAGGCAGCGTATGGTAGGGCTGATTGACCGTTGCTATCTGCGGGGTCGGGAACAACATCCTCGAGTTCTAGAGGTAGCTTCACCGCAACTTCATCACTTCTCGAGACAATGGATAGTAAGTGCGTGCGGCCATCATTGCCTGATGAGCCGGGATTGGCATCCACGTGACCCAGAAGCAAATTCACAACGCCTTCATGTTCTCTCGAGGTAGCAAATGATTGGTGTGTTTGGCCATCACGATCCGGTGAATTGGGACTGACGTCCTTGAGTTCTGGGAGTAACTGAAGGAGCAACTCAAAGATGCGTAGCGGTGGGGTAGAAAATGGGTTTGGATGGAGAATAGACCAAAAGTGGAATGAGAGGACAGAAGTGGTGGAAACGGCGACAGATGATAGTTTTAGCTAAGGACTGATTAAGAGATATATATCTCCGAAGCGCGAAGAACCAAGGAAAAACAACAAACTCTAAAGAAACACAGCATCCTGACAAATCACGATACTCCGCAACCTCCAACAACCTAGAAAGTTCCTGATCCTGACTACCGTATGCCTAATAGCATAGGGCGTGAAAGAAATAATACAAAACCACCAACCCATATCCTATGCCTACCGGTATAGGATGCGAAAGAAACAAAACACTGCTTTGTCTGTTGGCCGCACACCTCAGAAATATCCGCCTAATCACATGCCCTATAGACAATCCAGCAGTGACAACACGGCACCTTCATGCCCTCTGGATGGAGCGCATGATAGGGACGTTCGGTTCTTAGTATCCGGTAGATTTGAGTTGGCACCATTTTAATAAGAACTCCTCCAGATCCCTATGTTTTCCTGAGGCAGCATATGATAGCGGTGTTCGACCATTGCTATCCGGTGAGTAGGGATTGACATCCCCGCATTCCAGAAGTAACTTCGCGACACCTATATGTCCCCCGGATGAAGCATACGATAGGGGCGTTCGGCCTCCATAATCCCATGAATTGGGATTGGTACCCCCGCGTTTTAATAATAGCTCCACTAGGCCCTCATGTCCTCCCGAGGCAGCATATGATAGCGGTGTTCGACCATCGCGATCCAGTGAATTGGGGTCGACACCTCTACGTTCCAGAAATAACTTCACTACACCTCCATGTCCTCCGGATGAAGCATATGATAGGGGTGTTCGGCCCTTAGTATCCGATGAATCTGGACTAACACCCCCGCGTTTTAAAAGCAGCTCCACGAGACTTTTGTGTCCTCCTGAGGCAGCATATGATAGGGGCGTTCGACCACCGCCATCCGATGAATCCGGGTTGACACCACTGCGTTGTAAAAGTAGCTCCACTAGGTCCTCACGTCCCCACTTGGCAGCATATGATAAAGGTGTTAGACCATTGCTATCTGATGTATTAGGATCGATATTTGGGCTTGCCACGAGTAGCTTCACCACACCTTCATGCCCCTCCGAGGCGGCGTAGGATAGTGGCGGTCGGCCTTCGTTATCCCATGAGTTGGGGTTGACTCCCCCGCGCTCCAATAGTAACTTCACAACAACTTCATGTCCCCCAGATGAAGCGTGTGATAGAGGTGTTCGACCATCGCCATCTGGTGAATTGGGATTGGCACCCCCGCATTCCAGAAATAACTTTACGACACCCCTTTGTCCTTCGGATGAAGCATATGATAGGGGCGTTCGGCCCTTAGTATCCGACAAATCCGGACCAACACCCGTGCGTTTTAAAAGCAGCTCCACAAGACCTTCGTGTCCTCCTGAGGCAGCATATGATAGGGGCGCTCGACCATCGCCATCCGGTGAATTAGGATTGACACCCCCGCGTTCCAGAAATAACTTCACTACACCTTCATGTCCTCCGGATGAAGCATATGATAGAGGTGTTCGGCCCTTAGTATCCAGTGAATTGGGGTTGGCATCCCC
This sequence comes from Tuber umbilicatum, assembly GCA_003313605.1. Taxonomy (NCBI): domain Eukaryota; kingdom Fungi; phylum Ascomycota; class Pezizomycetes; order Pezizales; family Tuberaceae; genus Tuber; species Tuber umbilicatum. The sequence goes on from QLOI01001270.1 coordinate 44,913, forward strand.
GCATTTTAAAAACAGCTCCACTAGATCCTCACGTCCCCACTTGGCAGCATATGATAGGGGCGTTAAGCCATTGCTATCTGATATATTAGGATCGATATTTGGGCTTTCCACGAGCAGCTTTACTACACATTCATGTCCCCCCGAGGCGGCGTAGGATAGTGGTGCCCAGCCCCCGTTATCCCTTGAATTGGGATTGACACCCCCGTGTTCCAGAAATAACTTCACCAGACCTTCATGTCCTCCGGATGAAGCATATGATAGGGGTGTTCGGCCCATAGTATCCAATGAATCGGGGTTGACACCGCCGTGTTTTAAAAATATCTCTACCAGATCCTCACGTCCCAACTTGGCGGCATACGACAGAGGCGTTAGGCCATTGCTATCCGATATACCGAGATCAATATTCGGGCTTTCCACGAGCAGCTTCACCACACATCCATGCCCCCCCGAGGCAGCGTAGGATAGTGGCGGCCAGCCCTTGTTATCCCGTGAATTGGGATTGACATCCTCGCATTCCAGAAGTAACTTCACTGCGCCTTCGTGTCCTCTCGAGGCAGCATATGATAGAGGTGTTCTGCCATAGCCATCCGATAAATTGGGGTCGACGGCCCCGCATCTCAGTAATAGCTTCACTGCACCTTTATGCCTCTCCCAGACAGCATATGATAGGGGCGTTCGGCCTGAGATATCCGGCGAATCTGGATTGACATCCCCGCGCTCCAGTAATAACTTTACTACACCGTCATGTCCGCCTGAGGCAGCGTGTGGTAGCAACGATTGACCACTGTCATCCGATGAATTAGGATCGACACCACCGAGCTTTAAAAGCATCTCCACCATATCCTCTCGCCCGCTACTAGCAGCATAAAATAGGGGTGTTAAGACATAGTTCTCCGATGAATTTGGGTTGACATCCACGTGTTCCAGAATTAGCTTCACTACACCTTTGTGCCCTCTCGCGACGGCGAGTGATAGGGGTATTCGGCCATCGTTATCTGGTGCATTGGGATTGACACCCCGGTGTGCCAGAAGTAACTTTACTGCATCTTCTTTCCCCGACCTCGCAGCAAACGAGAATACCGTGCGACCGTCTTTAAGAACCATATCGGGTTTTATATCTTCCTGCTCCAGAAATAGCTCCACTATGCAATTATTTCCGTGTTTCACAGCCCACATCAGTGGTGTGTCATCTCTGGAATCGCGGTCGTTCACGTCCCATCCCTTCCCCTCTAGCATGGAAATCGCAACTTCTTCAACCCCCCAAAATGCGATACAGTGCAACCCACTAATTCCCCGAACATCCTTCTCCCAATACCTCGTCTTGATCTTCTTTCGCCACAGGATAGCGGCAGATGCGTGGTTCTCGTAACCGCCCAGGAGTCGTAAAGCCAGAGACTTGAGTTCCTCAGTCACCATTCCAGCTGCGTGGGTTCCCCAGAAACATGCTGCATATTCAAGAAACGGTATTGTCCCCAGAGAGTTATCAAAATCGGGCGGCAGCGCTCGGACCGAGCGAAAGTTCAGATAGGTGAGGCAGATTTCGGCCATCATGGAGTGCGCAGTTACAGGTACGGTGTGATGTTCAAGATACTCTTGAAGTGTGAGGTGCAGGAGACGGACCGTGGATTCGTTTTTGTCAAAAGTAAGAAGTCCAAAGGTGTAGCCCAGTACATCCTGAATAGGAAGCACATTGTCTATCCTAATGTCTTCCGCCCCCAATTCCACCCCTAGCGCATAGCATAACTCCTGCGGCCTCAGGGGGCGCGCACAATGGGAAATCCACATCAGCGCATCCATACCGAGCTTCGCTTTGCCTCCGCCCTGCTCTCTAATCCGATTTAATGCCGTGTTGTATGCATTCTGTAAACCAAGGCCCTTGGTCATCCGATGGAGTACTCGTCTTCGCTGGTGGATGGTTGCCTCTGCAAGGATTGCATCCATAATGATGCGAACGAGGGGGGGTCTTCAGATCACTATTAGCCCAGTCTGTGGAATTTAGCACGTCGAGATAATACATACATCTCCGAGATCCTTTCCGGAATAACTCTGAGTATTTCAGCCCGCAAATCGGCGTCCATCGCATTGAAATTTATGTTCTCTTTCAGCCTCTTCTCGATATATCTTTTGATATCATTCAGAGCCGGTGTTATGATAACCACATCGGCATGTTCGGGAAAATAGTTCTCCACCTCTATTGAGATCTGGGGCCTTCCGGTAAGGAATAGCCGACTGTTCGGGCACTGCCGGATAACGCGCTGTAAAGATTCCCAGAGTTCAACTCGGTGGTTCGCAGGAAACTCATCTAAAGCGTCGATGCAAATAAATCCTTTCCGTAAACGTGACAATGATAAGACAAGCAGGCCAAGAATACCCTGAAGCCGGAGCCCGCGACTGTTAACCTGTGTTCTTGCGTGCTCAAACTCCGTCTGTACTTCATCCGGGATCTGTGCCAATGCTCCGACCACCTGCCTCAACACCGATGCTAACACAGTCTTCGCGGATTGCGCATTCTGAACGCTGAAGTCGCAGTACACATAAGCGACAGCCGTATTGCCTTTTTTAGTCCCATCGGAAAGTGTTTCTATCGCAAGAGAGCTGTGCCGGTTTTTAGGATTGCACTCGCTTGGGGGGCTGGGGCGACGCATACCTGATAAACGTCTTTCCAACTCCTGGATCTCCATAGCACCATAGGATAGGCTTTGCCGCCCCGTCCTCTGATGTGCTCCACGTAGAAAATTGTTGACTTCGGAGCAGCCAGTCTCCCACTCCATCCACTTGGGCATTACAAACAGTCTCGTGCGTTTCCCGAGATGTCAACGGAGATAACCAATCTAGAACCATCCGTTCCTCATCGGATATGAATGTACTGTACGTGTTGTTGTTACAGTTTGTGCGATTCCCAGTGTCGTTGCAGTGGTCGAAGATGTAGTTTATTGTGCTCATTTCGCTTAGATTATCGTCGAAATTTGGGGCGGATGTTTTTCGTCAAAATTTGTTGCTTTAGCGGGGGGAGGGGGGAGGGGTTCCGGGAAGAACAGGAGATCGCCCGCGACGCCAAAGTTGCTCAGGGCAGATTTGGGTCGTCTCCACCACGGTGGTTCGGCTCGTTTCAAATAGAAGATTCACAATTCATGGACCTCGAAAATAAAATGCGGTATCGGTACCGGCTCTGAAGATTGGTGAGAATTTTTCTTGCGATTATAACAGTATCTCGGACTTTGGGGCTAGAACTCCAAGCGACGATCTCATCTCATCCCTCCCCTCCGCTCCAGCCCTATTCCCTAGTATCGATCATACGGCAAGACGTCTCACCGCACACTATGATAGGATGAACCCCCTCGAACCGTAGCACACATCCCGCAACTAAGCCAGTAGAGTACGAATACTCGAGTACTCGTATGCTACTATCATAAGCCGGCATGACGAACCACGCCCAGCCCTTAAGCGAAAGACCGGCATTTGGATACCTACGCCTTCTCGGGGAGTAGGAAAAAGTGCTCCTCACGATGTCTGTTGAATTATCTTATCCTTTCCTGTGAGACATATAAGTGAGCCGGTCATGTGACACACACAGGACCATGTGTTTTGTACTGATGAATTCAAGTCACTTATGTTCGATAGAGCGCGCGGCTTGGGATATAATCTTTACTCGATTAAGTCCCAACCATAATTTCTTCAACTTACGGTATTTACCAACTCAATCAAATGAGCACATACGGTAATACGACATAAATATTTTCCACGTTTTCCTAATTCTATCCACGGACAGAGTTTAGCCGGACAAATATTTTTGTTTATGCCCTTTTTACACCCAAAGTGCTCATTTTCACCACTCTCTCTCCTCGCCCAATGTTTATGAGGCTCAGTGGAAATCTCTCCATGCATCGAGTAACCCGGAGCTAACGTGAAGGACGTTGCAGAACCCTTAAGTATTAAAAAGTGATGGAGAAAAAGCTGTTTAAGTAATTATCTGGTATCTGGTACCGGTCGCTATGTACAGTACTGTACGGAGACTGAGCGCAAAAATAAACGACTTGGGAACTGTTGAGGAAAACAACACACAGACAATAGAAAAATCACCACACAACTGGGCTTTATGAACGAAAAGAAAACCTTCGAAGAGCCTCACTGGTATACATAATTAATTGTGTAAATAGTTTTAATTTTTAATTCTATGTTGACCGGTTGTGCGGTGAACTGGGAGCAGCCGTTTGGGATATTTGATGTGGTTCCCTTTAGGGAAGAACGCAGCTTGGCGTTGTTGCACACATAGAGAAGTCTGTCTCCGGTTGGGCTCAGTCTCTACTCACCAGGAGACTCCAATTGTGCCATGGACGTTTACTAACTCGACTTGATACTTAAGGGTGATAAACCCCAGATGGCTCTAAAGGTGCTAGCAAAATTTCCCATTTTTTTGAAGGCCACAAAGCTGTGGTTTTGCAAAGCAAAAGTACCCTTTGTTGGTGTAAAGTGGGGGGTCATCGAATTCTGTCGCCAAGCTTGTAAGTACAGTACTGTACGGTACATCCGCAGCATCAGAACCCACGCCCGGTCCCTAGAGCGAAATACTAAGATTCAAATGCGGGTACAATACGCCGATTCTGCACCTTCTCAGGGGGGCAGGAAAAGTTACTCCCAGCGATATCCCCCTATTCTACTATGATATCTTACAGAATCCGCGGGGCTCAAAATAATGTAGCTTAGAGTTACAAGAGGAAGGGTTCCAACACAGGCAACCCGAATGATGCTATCATTCTTGTAAAACAATTCGCGATATCCCGTTCATTTCTTGGGGGGTACTGCGGGGTGTTAAATTAACGCGAACACTTGCACCTCGCCCGCAGCCGTCACACGGAAGTTGTTTCCCATCGTTGTTCGTGGCTAGGGAAGCGTCATGAGCATGGAAGCTAATGGGAGGAAGGGAGGAAGGAAGGAGAAGGTACTCCTTCGTAGGGCCTGGCAGGTCTGCCGAGAGGGAGGCGGAGAGCCTAATATGCGGAGGCGCGGGAGTTCTTTCCGTGGTTTGTCTTTCTTTTGACGGCATGAAAACACGTAAGGGAAAGGGATAGAATATGCCTGAAAGGATCGTAGGATGTGTTCGTTCGTTTTTGGCTTTATATACTCCTGAATTTCCCATTCATTAACTAGAGTACCCGAAAGTGAGACCTTTCTTCCTCACCGACAAGTCCCATTGTACGATCGTGGTATTAGCGTCTTTGCCGTATCTTGTTGCTATAACCCCTCTTTCTTTTGAAAATAATTTGCGCAATTGATCTTGTAGCAAGCGACTTGTTTTACCCGGGACCGCGTGTGCTGTAATATTGGCCCCCCTAAACCTGATATTTCAAGCCGGTGGATACCAGGTGATGCGGGAAACCCCCCTTCTGAGACTAAATGCACGAGCTGTCATTTGTGGGTCGTGAGGTTTTATGCAACTGGGCGAATAAAATGATCAGGAGAGGATAGAACAAAGTGGAAATGGAATGTTACGGGGGATAAGTTGGTAAGGGTGGGTTTTGCGCACACAGCGAGATGACACATTTGTTATATTTAGGCCGTGTTTTCTGTGCAGCCATAGAAGGGAGCGCTGTTTTCCTACGAATCGACTCCCTTCAGTGCATACCGTGAGATTTTGCTATATGGTGGATCTCTGCCCTGAACTGGGGGGCGGAGACATAGCAGCTAAGGAGCAAGGGATTGTCTCGGGCTGCCGCCGGGTATTATATCGCAACCGTATCGAGGAAATTCTGAATCTATAGCCATTAGACGCAAAGGATATTGCGCCCCCCGCACCTAACCATCCCGGTATGGTACCGGAAAGCTCGGATACAAAAATCATGATACACCCACCCTGGGAGAGGAATTCTAATAGAGACAATCCTAGTCGCGGACAAGTTGAGAGACTTGGGGGCTAGGTAGCTAGAAGGCTTCCATATTCTCAAAAATTCTGAAGTATATAGACTGTGCTGTCATGTCCGTGACGTTACATAACTTCAGCATTTGTAGAAAGCAACCCAAAGCCCAGGGAACCAGAGATTTTGGCCCAATTTGGCCTTTGTCCCGCGCCAGAACAAAGGAAATACATATCTAGATAACTGTTTTCTGATCATTCTGGTGGAAGCGGGAATCCCGTAGGAGGGCTGAAAGTTGAGCTATAACCAGAAACGTTTAACATCGAAATATTTTGTCTGCAACAACAATGCTGCGCACAAAAGTCAGAAAAACATCACTGTTCCAGCGTGTCAAACAGAGGCCTAGTTTATAAGGCATCGTATTGTAGCAATTACTGGAATTTGCTATATTCGTCTAAGCAAGCGTTAATTCCAGCTTAGCCAGAGGGCGCAACATTCCTTCGGGAAACGTTTCTCGGGGTAGTTAGTCCCGGCTTGTACAGTACCAGCTGCTCCGTTTTGCCAACTACCAACGCATCGCAGATATGACGACCACGGACAAGGTTTTTTTCCTTGTTTTTTGCATCGTTGGCCAAATGTACATAACGGGCTGAAATGAGACTAGGTTCGGACATTCCGGTTAGCATTGCATCTAGAGTAATGGCACTTTTCGTGACTCGAGTCCTCACAAACCCTGGCCTTCCGGGACAGAGCGGAAGCATCGCAAGATGCTATTTCATGCCTGCATCTCTACGACAAAACGACCACTTGAATGGCGGGGCAACCACCCATGATTATATAGTTTACTGTATGCTTACAAGGCACCACTAGAAGATCCTATTTGTATTAAGACTTCCAGCCCCAGTTATCAACCCCCACAACAGCAGTCTTTATAAAACTGTGACATTGCTCCCTATCACACCTAGCCGGAGAAAGCCCCGGGGGGGCTGTGGATGGGTTCATTGGGCCCAGCGCATTTCCGACTTGCCTGGGTATTGGAAGCGACCGGTACCTGAGCATTGGAGCCCGCCGTGTTTCGTGCTGTACACAATTGCACTGCCAGGAAAAGTGCTACAGAAAGGCCTATTATTCCATTAAGTGCAAGCAGACTGAGGGAGGCCCTTGCGGGGGTGGCAGTCTCACAAATAATTTAGGAATTAGGCATTGTATACATGTACAACATGGTGAGATTCAATCAACAATGAGATATGTACAAGTTCCGATCCTTGAGGCTAACTTAGTGCGACTAGGGAGATAGCCTATATCAGAGGGAGTCAGCTGGTATGCAACATTGGGTTTGTTGTTTTCATTTTTTCTTGGTCGGTAGATCGCGTCTCATAGATATCTAGCCTATAAATAGGAGGCAGAAAGCAAGAAATACCCAGCAGGTCCCACAGCGGGACCTCTGATTGGAGAATGGGGCCTTAAAGGCTTAAAGCACCAGCCACGGTAGTTGCTGCTCGTTAAGTAATATGACAGTGATGGTCGGCAGTCCGCAGTGTTAGTCTCCCCACCTTTTTTTCGGGTCAGCATGGTGGAATTTGGTGCACTGTGTTTAATCGGGGATCGAAAGGAGTTTTGCCGTTACTAGAGGTTGATCAGTAGCCACGCAATAGCGGTTTCGGTCCTCACAGGATCGTTCGTTAGGCGATAGTCTCTCTGGGGGTTTTCATTGGGGTGTCTTGCCACTTTTTCAACAGGTGCAGTCAGTGTGCCCAACCGTCCCGGGGCCCTAAATGGCCTGACAGCCTATCGTCCCTGGTGGATAAGGACGGCAGGACATATCTTCTGTCGTTCATAAATATGGACGTCCTAGGGTTTGACGGCCGGGCCCTGCAGTCTTCGTGAAAACGGGAGCTCCGGTAGTGCCTTGCAGGGTCAGGCTGTTATCTATAGGACCCGGCCGCCATCCGAGGGGCACGGCCGCCGTCTGTAGAGCACGCCCTGTAGGTGGGACTATATTAAAATAGATCATCCAACTGAAACACCCGTAGCTCACGGCCGTCCGTCTCGGACAGAGGTCGGGACGGACTACAGTATTAGCGTTCGCCCCGGGCATAGCCCCAGCCCAATCATGTTCCAGGTCTTAAGTAAAAGACGGACAGACTAGACGCTTGGGAACACCGGGTGCGGTACACGACCGGACTTGAATTACAATCTGGCTGGCATCTTGAGATTGGGCGTTTGATCATTTAGGTATGTCTGTAATAGAGAATGTCAAGGGCGTCTGGGATTAGAGACTGTATTACTACGCTACTGGTATATCGTTCATCCATACCGTCCGCGACATGCTGTGTATCGTTATGCTTCAAAGTTTAGGGTTAAAAATCGAGCCCTCAAAAGGTGCTTATTTAGCTTTGCAAAGCATCACCATGGCGTAATCCCTAAGGTTCTTATTACCTAGTGCACCCACCACACCTGCCCTTACAAGGACGCCCTGATCTTCCAAAAAACACCTCTAGGCATAGCCTACCCCAACTTCATCTTCTGGCACTGCACAACGAGTGCGGAAGGTGGGAGGTCTCAACGGTCTTCATAGCACAAAATGCTCGTGTTAATAAAATGCATCCAGGTTGGCGGAGTGAGGCTGGCTATGCTCTCCCCCCTTGGACTCAGGACTATGGAATGAGAGGCAAGGATTCATAGTGGGTAGGTACAGTACCTATACGTTGTTTGAGAATTTGTGCTGTGCAGCCTATGATAGTGATTTAGGAATTGCAGAATTCGTAATGACTACGACGGAGATCGGGATCTATCTCGCCTCCGTTCCAATGTCGGGGAAAGTGGTTGCACAAAAGCTGCGGGTCCGATATTTCATGTCTACTTGTTCTAATATTGTCCGGGGAATACCGTAGAAGCTAGAGCAATTGGAGCCGCCGTTGCTAGTAAGTTTCTTCACACTTTACTTTTTTTCTGCCTTATGCCGGGGCTGAGGGGGTCAGTTTTGCAATTTTTACACCTCCGGTCCAAGGGAATCCTAGACGTCTAATAGTGAGGTTTGAGTGCTTACGGTATTACGGAGTGCAAATGCATGAGCAGTATTCGTCGAGGATTATAACTAATCGTGTTAAGCTCGCCGAGCTCGCTATATGCAGCCAAGGATAGAGAATGAGCTTGGTAGCGAAAGAAAGGCCACAAAACGGGTTTACAGGGATAATTGAAACTTGCGCCAAGATGTTCAAAATTTCCTTTCTCGAATGGATTGGACAAACCCGGCTAAAGCTAACCCGGTCAGCCCAAGCCGACAAGAAAAAAGGAAGGAAAGTTCTGCACCTTACTACAAAAGGGAAGTGTAACGTCCCTGCGTGACGTTTCATGGCTCAAGGAAACACGATTCAAAGCACCGGCTTCGCACCGATCCCACAGTAAAGGAAATTTCCGTACATTTTTCAGAAATTTTAACCCAGCGATTCACGTAGTTAGGTGTCGGGCCATAGGAATTGTTCTACTGTAGAATAGCTGAAGGTGTGTGTTCTTCACTAGGGACAGAATCTACGCCAAGACCGGAGACTTGCTGGGGATTTGAGTATCGGCAGATTGTGACGACCTGCATTGATATTTGGGACTGTCAATAGGAATTGGAGAATTCGTGGTGTCAAACCCCAGTGGGCCCACATCTTATTATCAAAGCTCAGGGGACAGGATTTGTTGCGGTTGTTTCCGGCAGCCAATTGAGAATCGCACTTATAATTTAGTATGGATAACTTGGGTGGGCACCTTTCTTTTCTAGCGCAGCTCGTAATGGGCCAGGCAACGAAAACCTGCACATCTGGCCAACCCGATCCGAAGTTTCTAAATTCGGGACAGCCTCTTCTTGAGATTGTGCGATATGGTTTCCTCTGGCAAGGATGTCTGAATCGCAGATCAGAGCTAGTCTAAGGTTCTTGTTTCCATCAGAGATCATGCAGGAAATCGTCGTTGTGGTTGGAGACGGTACTCGAGATGTTGCACAATTTATCAAATACCTTACCGTTATCTCTTAGCATATTAATGAGGTAGGAATCGGATAAAAAGTGCCTAGAAGCGTCAAAAGGAACTCTGCGGAATTACAAGTTGAATTATGTTTAATGTTTTTTCTCAAACGTCAGTAATCCAGTATGCATCTATGTTTCCCGGGAACCTTCCGTGGGGGGGCGCGTTCTTGCCAACGAAACCATGGATGTGTAGTCGGCACAAGGCAGTCTCGGAGCCCGATTCTGAGTTGCCTGCGCGCTTCAGCGACCAGCGTAGTATCGGGCCGACTGCAGTAATGGAATACCCCCCATACTTGCTGCAAGGCGCCGATCAACCAAAACCTGTCCTTACAGCAAACACCATACGAAATTCTTAAATTTGGGCTAACAATTTCTTGAGAGTGCATAATGGAATTTCCTCTCATAAATTAATTTTTTGTAAATAAGAGCCAATACAGGATTTATATTTTCATTGAAGGTCATTCAAAGAGTTGGTCAAAACCCTTGATGTGGCCTGGCTCTGGCCATTGCTGCCCTAGAAACATAACGCAAGAGGGAAGCGATCAGACGCTTCGAAAAGGGATTCTTTACAAAATCGCCAGAGGGATTGCGTTTGGAGTTCCCTCAAAGTTTGAGGTCAAGAGTTCGGTATTCGCGGATTTCCTAAGAACGTTAGGGAAGAGGGTAGATGCTGTTCGATTACCTATTGGCATGCGGTATGGCGGATAGGCATTTAGGCGTATAGGAGGATATTGGGCATGTGACTTTGAGGCGCGAGGCGGATAGGCAGAGAAGCATGAGGTTGTTCCTTTGAAATCCTATGCCTAACGGTATAGGATATCCGTCTTTAGTTTTTGTGTCGTTTCCTTCGCACCCTATGCCATTAGTCATATGGTAGTTTGCATAGCCTGAGGGCATAGGCTTGAGGGATCACAGTAAATTATAGGGTATCAGGATGGCTCTAGGTTGTTCAAGATCATAGTCTATAGGTGTGGTATGGTTCTTCAGAGTTCGTTGGGTTTTCTGGAGTTTGTGAAATATATATCTCCGGTCCTGTCCTTACCTAGGAGGTTGAGATGTCAGTCATCACCCCCCCCTCCATCGTTCAGGTTTGGTTCCACATACAATTCATCGTGATACCTCTTTCACCACTCCACCCTGTCGTGCCTTCTTTGGGTTCCATTAGATGCTGACCCGAAACATACATTTGGCCAATGGGAGCAAGACAGCCTTTGGGCGCAGTTCAAAGGAACAACCCTCAAGGAATGCTCTATCAACCAAGCCGGGATTATTGATGACTGGGGCAGCAACGCTATGGTGCAGCAATAGAGCGAGCGGAATACGAGGATACTTGACTGGTGCATGAGTAGTATAACTTCGTTCTCAGACTTGTCTGCAACTTTTCTCCCCCAACTAAACTAACGACAGAGACATGTATATAAGTAAAACATAAACAAAGCATCCTGACCCCTCCATGGGTCACCGCACCTATCTCTTCTTCTCCACACATGTCCGTATTCCTCTGCACTCTCCCGTGGTGACAGGAAAGACATGTTTAGAGACTCTTTTCCGTAAATTACTAAAACTCTATACTCATCCGGCGTACTCCCGGCCGACCCACAAGACTCCCATATCCTCCAGAATCTACAGGAGCTAACAGGAGTCAGGGAGACTGGAGCAAAAAGAACTTTGCCAGATCGTACTTGCGGTGCATGCATGACTGCCTAGGGTGTAGACGGGTTTGACGAATGGTGGGGGCTGGTTCAGCGACCCTTTTGTAAATTGGAATACCTCATTCCCTCTCCGTTTCAAACTTTGGGCAAATTCCCGGGGCTTAATTTAGTAACTAGAGGAAAATAAACTAGGCTCTGCTAGACCTGAAGAGAAAGCGTTGTTTACTCTTGCATTTTCTTATCATAGCTGAGGGGTAGCTTTCTGTTCTGTTTTGCATACACCTATCAAAGAGCGGGGAAAATATAAACAACATAACAATGGTGTTAGGCACGAGCTGCCTCAAGACGTGCTAGACTATAGCTTGTATAGCTTGAGACCTCGTGCCTAGTCCCGATGGTGGACAAGTGTTCACAGATTCACCAAACCTCACTCGTATGCAATGTGAGAATTTGTGCCCGATCATATTTTGCGCATATTTGTACTGGAACTCTGATATCTTGTTCCTCTTCCCATCTCACCACCCGTTCCCTCTACTATAACCTCCTCTCTTTTCTGTATCCCCTTCTTTTTTTTCTTTTTTCACATGCAAACAAGAGTCACGCAGGATAAAGTCTGGCTTGAGCTACATCCTGGATACCCTCGAGAAACCGTGGTTTGTGGTTGGTATCATGGTTTATGAGATTCGGACAGCTGACCCAACTCAAGGCTTCGGGTCAACTAGGGTTGCACCCAACACTACACAGCACATTTCTCATATTCGAGTATTTACAGTACGCCAGATGTGCCCAGATGGCAATCAATACCGACCTCTTGCGGACAGACTCCCGCTGAGCGCTCGGGAATAAGTCCTAGGAAACCTCCCGTAGCGTTGCCAACCTAAAAGAGTTTGAATTCTTCAGAGGAAAAAGGGCCATCAAAGACGGCATTAGTTATCTTGACCTGATAATTTGACAGGACTTGCCAAAGCACCCTGTCCACCAATTGGCACTAATTTATCCAATCAATCATCTCTTCATTCCCGGGGAAGTGAGATCGCGAAGAGTTGTCAGATAGTCATGGCTCTTGAACACGACACCCTCCATTTCCAACTCAGCGAGCTGCGGAGTTCCGCGAAAAAACAAATGTGGAGACACCCAATTATCAATTGTTAAGAATGAATTACACTTTGGACTTCGATCGATATACATATATCCAGGGCTACCTTACACGCAATAAGTTTATTGGCTGACAGCGTAGAGCAGATCTAAAAATACCGAGAGACTTCGTCATTTAGAATATCAATTTTCCCGCAACATGAAGAAAATAGATAGAGTTACACTACCAATGTCAAATTCTACCAACTCCCACTTGTGCTTTCAGGTATAAGATCCTCTCACTTCTTCCCCCCATCTCGCTTCCCCCCTCACCTTGCCTCCTTTCTATCATCAGCTTCTCTCACAATCTTCCAACCACTTTGATATTCGCTTCTATTCAGTTTCAATCTTCAAACTACTTCTGTTCAGAATGCAGATTAAGTTCTTCCTCGTCTCCTTGTTGCTGGGTCTCTTCACAGCCCCTGTTTTTGCTACCCCTCAGGTCGCTGAAGGCCAAGATGTCGCGCAGGACCCTGGTTCCGGCGACCCCCCCGTTGATGACGACACGGTTCCATTCCCCGCAGATGAAACGGAGCCCCAGCTCAATGATACCAATATTGCTCCCACGGACAACGACGTTCTAGCTCCTGATACCAGCGTGAAAGCTAGAGATATGGTGAGTATTGAGCTATCTTCTATCAATTAGATCTAACAGGCAGTGACTAACCGCTACAACAGGAGAGCCTCGACAAGAGAACCCCTGGGTGTATAACTGTGTTTAGGAACAGGTACATGGTGACTCGTTCGTTTTTCGCATTACCTCTCAAAGCTAATGGTATTACTCTAGCAATTGGATGGGATTTTCTAGATATATCTGCTTTCGCAAAAAGGGCCACTGCTACACCTTTTCGCCTTCTTTGGGAATGATAATCAGATCCATCCGCCTCGATCCAGGTACTATTTCTCGGTGCAAGAACTGCTCTGATAAACTCAGCTGATATACCCTCTCAAGGTACCAAATGCAGAATTTATACCCGTCCGTGCTGTAAGGGGCATAGATCCCAGATTATTACCCCGCCCGGACGCAAATTCCTCGGATCCTTTGGCAACAAAGTGTGGTCTATACGCTGCTGGTGGCACTAGATGGATGCAATTTGTTTTATGACCGACCCGAAAGACATCTGCCTGCATTTGTGCACATGTTGGCAGTATATCTTCGGCGTTAGTGTTGGTGTGGACTATTTTTTGTTTCTCTGATTGGAGGAGAGAGTTCCTATGCGCTAGGTAGCTGTTTTGTATCGTTTTCGCAATTGATCTGGTTTGGCCACCAGTATTACAATGTCTGGTTGTGGTACCCAGTGGGTGTGACAAGTTTTTTCATTGAATTCATCATTTCCCAGACCACGCTCCTTCCAGGATGTCATTTCCCCTGGGGGTTGGCATACCTATCGCCAGTTCGAAGGGTGTAAGAAATTACCAAACACAGTTATTGATATAAAGACACCATTATGCTCCCGCAGGCACTGATCTATGCCCCGTCACTGCTTCTTCTTAGCCTTCCCTTCGACCAAAGCTCCTGTCCTGTCGCCTGGTTAGGCTTAACAGGCGAGTGTGAACAAGGAGATTTGTCTAGCGAGTAGCCCGACAGAAATTCCAGGGCCAGACTCCGCGAGTGACTTTCTGTGATCCGGCGCTTTTCACGATCAGTGTGAGGCACATGTGAAGTGCCGGAGCTCTAGCCCTTCACATCCAGTTACCGGCAGGTATTCAATCACTTGGAGCGTACTTGATGAGAAGCATGTGACCAGAGCGCAGAATTACTAATGTTTCGGATGTGTGACATTCACCAGAAGCCATCGCTCCTGGACAACCAATCATCCCACGGCATCAGTACTCCCACATCAAGTTCTCGAAGATAATTTGTTCAGCAAACCAAAGAGAGGAGGGGTACTCGAGTACAACCGTACAAGCGGGTGGATGCAAGCGATTAGTTCTCGATTTTTATGAGCCGCTGTTGAGGCATTTTAATGAGATCAAAAAGGTGATCCAGTTGGCTGTTATCTGCCTATCGACGGGAGTCAAAATTACGTGACTCGCGACTAGAGCTAGGGACTGTTTAGATGTCATAGATCATTATTGCATAGATTCTTGGCGGTTGCAATACAATACAGAGTTTCTTGGCAATCTCTGATAATCTCAATATTTGGCATGTTTGGAGTCTATTTTTTTGAGATCGTAATCCCTGTCGCATCTCTGTAATCTGAGATTCAAAAATTCCGGGGATTGCACTGAGTGAGTTTAACATCATTCCTTTCACTACCGTATCATCGTGTTTGAGTCTTCGGTTTCACGCACCACATCCCACTTCAAGCCTTCCCTCATACAAAAATTTCCACCAATGATATTTTTTCATTCGGCACCAATAAAATAAATTCCGATCTCTTGATTTCTATTCTTCAATCCGAGGGTCCCCAATCTCATGGATTTCAATCACCGGACATCCAGACAGGCCCTAATTATATCGTTGTCGTAGCCTCATCATGGAGTCTAGGGTTACTTATACTGTATTAGCTTGAAGTTGTTGAAAATCACGAAGCTTCCACTGTTTAGAGTATGAGGCGATGGTTGTTTAGCAATGGTTAGAAACACAATGGTGGAACGGACTAAAGGAACAAGTCAACGAGGGAGTCAGTGAGTGAGTAGGAGTATGTAGGAACTAGTGTTAGTGTAAGGAGAAGTGTTTGGGATGTTTTAGGAGTTGGTACTAGGGATACCGGAGGTAACGGGTTACACTCCGGAGGTCTAGTAAACAACTCGGTGTCACACTAAAGGTGATAGGAAACCGGAGAAGAAGCATGAAGGTATCAGGACTGTCTGGAACAGCGATAGCTTAGGAGAAATGTTTCGGAGGATGTTTAACTGAGTCGAGCGAAGGGAACGGCGTGGAGCATTGAAGCAAAGAAGGTGGTATGGAATTCTGCGAGGCAGATGGACGGGGAATGTGTTTGCGAAGGAACAGCTTGTGTATATATAGGACACCTCCAGCAGCATGGAAAGAACAAGAATCGCAGACACTCTCTACCTATCATAGCCTTATTATTTCAGAAGTACCGTAGGAAATGGAGTATCATGGAAGAAAAAATGTGCTAGGACGTTGTACTGTACTGTACTCGAGTACCGGGTATCAAGGCTGAGTAGAACCCCCCTCTAGTTAGTTCAGTTGCTTCCCGACCACTTCGACAGACTTTTTTCCTTCCTCAACGTTTAGTGTGGTTTGGCCTAGCAGCTGCATAGAAAAAACAGAAAAGCGGTTACACACGTGGCCAATTTTCCAAAGCGAAGTAACATTATACAAACCAAGCAACATAAAAGGAAGGAATATACACCAGAAGACTGCGCCAAAAGAAATCCCATAATCCCGTCTCTCCGTGCTCGCCATTCGCTTGCCAGTGCTGTATCTTCGGGGTGGTGTTGGAGAAGTCGCCGCTGCCCTTGCCATGGGATAGTGTTACCACCGATATATCCCAGCCCCAGGCAGGCTGCACGCTGACCCTGCATTAGCCTGCCGTTGGGTGTGTAACATCGTCCCATAGCATAGGCAGGCTGCGCGTTAGCTGGCTTGACCGTGGTGATGCTGGAACCGCTTCGAGAGTGAGATGCGCTCTTTACATGATAGCTCGATATACGCC